>BMAU01020634.1:185000-432659 GCA_019973935.1 Trichonephila clavipes
CTGACACAAATGGATTCGTAGAATGATCAATCACTTTACACAAATATTACATTTAAAGTTGTTTGAAGGTGGAAATTTCTAGGAAAGTTAACTAAAACGATTATGTGAAATGAATAAAAGAAAGGGGAACATATTTTAAAATTTGTTAAAAGTAAAATAAAAATAATTATTAGTATTTAAAATGAAAAAATATCGATAATTGAATTTTAATAACAAATATGACTCAATGTTTTGTGTGGTATGAGGCAGTGCTCCGCTACCTTTTTATCGCTGCTGACCGGTCAACGTTTGATAATTTTATTGCGGACCGCTGAGGGTAGTACACGTTGGTTGTTTATATTTTAGATTGTTTTGATTTAACAATTTTAACTTAGTTACATTTAAATATGCCTTCAGAATAAAATATAGTTACACCAAAAATGAATAAAAGTGATTTAACGTGGAATATAAAGTGATTTCCGTGGAAAGTTGCGCAAATCCGAAAGAAATGCACCACTTTAAAAAAAATGGCAATAGTTTAATGTTCTTTAGGCGGCCCGGCACCATTTGATCCACGAACCGGGGTTGAGAATCACTGCTATCAGGAAAATGTCAAACATTTCAAATTTATAATGGCTTAAATATGTCTGATTATCAAATATATATTATTACAAAAATCATAGAAAAGATTAAAAATATTATCTTTGTTTTTTAAAATCAGTTCTAGAAAAAACTGCATTTTAAAACATGTTTTGTGTGTGTGTGTGTGTGAGTTATTTTTAAACATTAAAAAGAATAATATATATATCATTCTCCAAAATTAAGAAAGGAATATGATAGAGAATAAAGAAAAAACTTCTGTAGTTTGTCGTAGAAATAAACTAGAAATGCCATACATAACGTGATAAAATGTTCCTATGACATCTTTACATTTTAAACCATTGATTTTTATTGTTTTAAAAATTTACAAAGCATATTGATGTAACTTCGATGTTTGAAATTTTTTCAAAATAATGTGAAGTTTCATCTAACTTTAAGACATTAAATAGAAAAGTCATTGCTTGATATATATTTTAAAATTTATAAACTTGACACACACAATGCAGCTTTTATTTTTATTAACTCAAAAACTTTAAGGGATTCTGTTTCTGAGATTTTTAAATAACTAGTGAGAGATTTTTAATTATATGACAAAGAATATAATTTTAAAACATTTTGGACTTTAAGAAAAATTTGCTTTACCGGAAACATTTTTTTGTACGCAAGAAATTATTCAAAAATTTTACTTTGAGGAAGATGAATCGAAAGAGAAAGTTATACTAACATCGCGTTATAAAGTAGACCTCGTATTTTTGAGCCACGGTCAATTGACGAGGCTGCCTTATCTGACACGCAGGTCAAGAGTTCGTGACCATAACCACTAGGCTACCACCACCCCATGAATCGAATAGAACAACCACTAAAAGTATTAAAGTATCTGACTACGCACGGAACCGTGATTTTAAAAAAGCGCATAAATGGATAATTTTCATGATATTTAGCGTCACTTATATTAGAATGCTTGTATAAAATGGGTTTAAGAACATTATGACAAAAAATATTTAAATACGATATTTTAGCAAAAAACTAATTTAGAATATCCTTTTTTCAAAACATTCTTCTGTTATAAAAAATTCTTCTATAATAATAATATTTTGAAAAGATAAAGTAAAGACTTCTCCAGAAAGTCTGAGCTAGGAGTTTTGAAAAGTTCACATTATTTTTAGAGTTACTACCAATGGAAATAATTATCGGCGTATTTTCTTAAAATTTCTTCCCTCTGTTGTAGTAAAATATGGATAAATCCGCTTCTAAGTTATATATTTCAATAATTCTAGTTCAGCCTCTGTACGGAATAGAAGCATTTCTCATAAAAGAAGAATGTTTCAAAAATGGGTCATTCAATGTTCATTTTTTGTCAAAATATTGTACTTGAATAATTTTTTATTGCAATAATATTCTTTAATTTTATATACGGTTTCCAATCTAAGAGACACTAAATATCATAAATATTATCCATTTATACGCTTTTGTAAAATCAGGGTTCCGAACGTAGTGGGATATCTTAAAACGTACAACATTTTTAACCAAAAAAGAATCTACTTGTATATATATGACTTTAAAATCCTCCGAAACCAATAATTTCAATTGCTGCCACTAATAATCCTAGTGCCATTTTCTTACCAAATTCTGAAAAATTTTCATCCTTTGTAAGGGTTTTATCAAGTGATTGATCAATATTTCCTCCCTTAACTTATTATGAATAAGGAATTTTCGTTAATGTGACTTGTGTGTATAGTGTTTATTTAGGAATTGTCATTGCTGAATTTCAATCAGTGAATATGTATATCACGTTATCTTTTGTATATCCGAATTCCGGATGTTATATACTAGATGTCATCTGACACCCATTCCATGAACTTTTAAAGTAAACATCTATAGTACTTCATCCACCCACTCCCCGTTTTACATCTTTCACTAAACAATAGCCTGTGCAAAATCCATCGGCGTTCTTTTGTTCCAGCATCCTATTCCCTTCCAAACGATCCTTGCTTTTAGATATCGGATTCTAAATATTTAATCCCATGCTTCTGACAAACCCCAGGTTCAAGGACACTTTGCCCTCCCCCGGTAATGCCGGAGGCATAATAAGGGGTGTTCGGTTTGCTTATACAATGACGTTCGCGAGGGAGGAAGGAGATTAAAAAAAAATCGTTTGGTGGAGGAAGGGAAGAGGACATAACCCTGTTATTAAAGGGTCGTTAAGCATGATGATGAAGATCCACAATTGCGGTTCACTTGCTATAGAAATTATAGTGGTTGGACTGTCGGCCCCTCCTTTTTTTCAGAATTTTTTTAAGTGTCTTAAGGATTTCTTCATATGTCGGAAGTGGGAATTAGGAGGCTTAAAACGGGTTTTTACGACGCATTCTGGTGTCTTATGCTCTTTACCGGATGTAAGTATTCCATACAAGTTAAATGCACGACGGGGATTGTGTGTTTGAGATATAAAATGTTCTTTGTTGTTAAGGTTTGACGTGTAATCTTACTAGTATGGTTTGTGTTTACTATTTCTTTTTTACACCATGACTTCATAAAGGTATGGATAAAATAATCATTCAGATCTGTACAAGTTCGTAAGCGCAGTTAAAAAACACTGATTACTTTAAATGATTGTATATAAGCTCTTGCATATTAGGAAGGATCGAATTTTTTTTTTCAGAATTAAAAAATATATATATCTTTTGCGAAAAGATATTCTCGGGGATAGAGATATACTGAAAAAATAAAATAAAAAACTGCTTTATGTTTTAAGTACTGCCACAAAAGGAATGAAGTTTAGGTATTTGAGCTTTTCTATGGTAAAAAGTTGAAATAATTTTTGTACAAGAAATAGGAATTGAACTTTTTAGCTTTCATTGCTATGAGTGAATACCCAGTAAATAGTTACAAGAAAAAAAAAACTGGTACATATAAATGCTTCTTTAGTTCTTAATTTTAAAGAAAACCTCCTGTCAAAATTACAGTGTACGACGGCATTTCTCAAACTGTGGGGCGCGGCACCCTAGAGGGCGTAATAACTCTACAAAGGGGCTGCGAACATATTGGAAAGTCAGAAACAAAAGATTCTTTAAAAAATATTAATTTACTCAAAATAAAAAAATGAAAAATATATTCAGGCATAATAAAAAATTAACTACACTTTCACACTGATATAATACACTTATAAATACATCAATATTGCACACAATGTATTTTATAATTAATTTAACGATGCTAAAAGTTAAGAACAAGTTTAATAAATACCAGTGCCCCCATGGGCATGTCGCAAATAAAAATTTACAAATATTAACACTTATCTTGATAATTTGTACAGTTTGCAATTAACCCTTTAAATACGGATTAAAAATTACGTGATTCGCTCCCCAATGCCACCGTTTTCGAACACGTAGGCGAGCGTATGTGGTGTATTCGGGGGAGGGGTAGAAAAGGAATAAATAAGTAAATCTGTCGCAAATTCTGTCAAGGTCATTTTATTGCATTCCAAATCCTTCAGAATAATTTTAGAGATAACAGTGCACAGAAAAGATCATACTTCAGAAAGACATATATGTACGTACGGAGCAATTAACGCACTGGCTGAGTGCGAGACGTTTATAAATGCCGGTGGCACTTAAGAGTTTAAAGTCGTATTGTAACTTTAGCGTCAGTGTTCTTTCTATTGAATTCAATCCATTGTTATTATATAGGGGGCGATGAAAATTATATGATAGAATATTGGATCGCACATATTGAAAGTTTGAGATGCACTGATGCACGATAAAACGGTTGAAGGAAAATGCTTGGATTGGACTGAATGATGGCGAGAAGGTCATGAAATGTTGTATTGTAGATTGTATTGCTCACTTATATATATATATATACTGTCAATTACTAATAATAAACATGTTGTGGTTGTTTATATTGTAGCAAAGTAATTTTGCGTGAAGCGTGAAGGTCATGAAATGTTGTATTGTAGATTGTACTGCTCACCTATATATATATATATATATATATATATATATATATATTATATGTCTATTTTTATATTTTTGTTTATGTATTTGTGTATATGTATATATATATGTATAAATTTATATATATGTGTATGTATATCTATATGATTATATATTGAAAAATTCTTTTATATTGGATTATATATATATATATATATATATATATATATATATATATATATATATATATATATATATATATATATATATACTCTCAATTACTAATTATAAGCATGTTTTGGTTGTTTATATTGTAGCAAAGTAATTTTACTTTGAGTCTAAAATCATCTAATAAAAATTAAGTATTTTCCCATTTTTTCGGTAAATTCTTCACTTATTGTCAATATTAAGAGGACACGGTACGATTCAATTGACCAAAATTGGTAAAAAAATCGAATCTAATTTTTTTTAGCCTAAATTATTCTTTATATACTTTTCTATAACCTCACAAAATTTGAAAGCTCTAAACATAAAAAAACGCAGAATTATGATAGCTTTTACGTTCGTTTCTATTCACATCCCTATGGCAAATCAAAAATTTAAACTTATCTCAAAAAGATAAAAAGTATCTAGTCTGCCTTCATTTAAAATAATGCGGCTTTTTTTCTGTTATGTGCCTATTGCTTTGAATTTTTTTTATCCATTCTTAATAGTGCATGTAACAAAAGTGCGTATGCATTTTTGAATCAAAGCAATACTTATTTTTTAAAAAATAATTGAACTAAGAATTTATACATTTTTTAAGGAATTTTCAATAAGCATTCATAAAAAGAGGTATTTTGTGAATACCAATCATGTTATCGCTAAACCCATACAAACTTTTGTTATACACAGTTTGACGTACTTGTAAATCAAATTTCATGCGTGTACTTAAATTTTTGTAGGGGAGGAGTAGCATTTTAAAATCACTTCACTAATTTTAAGTTTTTTCCTTAAAAAATTATATGGCTAGCTTTTCATGAAATTTTGAGCACAAAATCTGTTTTACATAGTATATACACATAGGAGGCAACCAAAAAAATTTTAAAAATCCTTAATTTAAATTTTTTTGCGTAAATCGTAAAATTGTATCCCCTTAAATTTTGAAATTATTTATTTAATTAATTTTTTCTTTGTAGCAATACCATAGAACACATTTTTCAGCATTGCCAGGTTGTGATTAATCTTAATTTTTTTCTCCATACAACCGCGATCCACTCTATTGCATGTTTTACCTCGATGCGAATATATAAATATATACATTTTCTTACGAATATAATTTGCCTATTATTTATGATGCATCCACTATTTATGGAAATTATTTATTAAGATTATATAATTAAATTTAATTTAGCTACCGATATCAGAATATAAATTATTTTTACATCAAATAAAAACAATAGTAACTTCTTCGATCTGGAAATTTATATTTATTATTTTATTACCTCATTAAAACGTATTTGTAAATCAGATGTGATGGAATAATAGTTTTTTAAGTTGAGTATTTTTTAGAATGTTAAGAGGACGTACATTTTAATTAGTTGAATTTTACATTAATTTTTACATTTAAAAAAGCATTTCCTTTACATTCTAATTCGTTGAATTTTATAATTAAAAAGTTTAAATTAATTTAAAAAGATAATTTATAAAATATATTTTATTAAAGTGTTTTCTTAGAAATTTAATTTAAAAAGGAAAAAATTGAGTTTTTGTAATTCAAGTTGAGTAAGGAAGCGAAATAACAAGTAATATTTATTGTTTCCTTATTTTAAAGGAAAAGTAATTATTTTTGTGAAGGTACCGAACACGTTCAGAGTATATTTTTAAGAATAGTATATTAAAACCTTATAAATACTTTATAAGTACCTATACCAATGAATATTAATACTAAACCAGCAATATTTAAAAGAAGTACCTAAATTTTATAAAAATAACAATTATAAGTGGAATTTTAGCAATTTTTTAAAAATGATTTAAAACACTTAGAGAAAAACGTAATAAACTTATATCAATAAAAGTATTACTAAAATGAACTACATTCGTTTATATAAGGAATGTACTAAAACGTTATTATTAAACGTTATTAAATGAAAATTTTAGAGCTGATCGAAAAAAATATTATAAAAAAATGGAATATAATTATAAGGCTATTATTGAAATAATGGGTCAAAGATCGAAGAATATTCATACAGTGTTAATTATTTTAGTACATTCCCAAGAAAATAATATAAATATAACTTTAAATAAGTTTCATTGGAATACATATATTATATTTCGAAATCAGGCCTGCCATGATACAGATTTTGAATAATTTAAATGCCCACTTCTCTCTGGTAGATTAAAGCTATCTTCGGCTAATATTAAAGAATAGAGGCCGAATTAAAGAATATTTTTTCAGATATAAAAGCATTCAAACATTAATATTATATTCTGGCTACACAATCCTGTAGAGAATCACTTATTTTATCATGCTACTCATTTTTATCCGAGTTGACACATTTTTTCTTTTATAAAATGTGTTTGGCATTTTTTTCCCTATATCATAATGCTAAAGGAGCTATCCCTTTGAATGTTAAAAGAAAGCACTAATTATTTTTGAAATCTTTTGAAATTTTAAAAACACTATATTATAAACAAAAATGCATGAGTTACAATTTCACAAATTTTAAAAAAAAATTAGGCATTTTTTCTGTCCAAAAATGTGCTTCGCGTCAAGTTCACGCTCTCGTACATATGGTGAAAACAACCTTAAAGAGCCACCTTCGGTTTTTCTAATTTTATTTAATTTGTTGTAACTTTGTATAATAAAGAAAAAAAGTTATGTTTTGTGAAACTAAAAAATTGTTGTACTCAAAAAAAAAAAAAAATGTGTGTTTTGATTGAAATTGGTCATTTCAACATGTTCCGAAAACCTTAATTTTATTCATAGTTAGAAAAAGAAATTCTCAACATATTTAACTCACAAAGAAAGTTGGTTTTTTTTATTATTTAAAAACATAAGAAAAGAAATCTCCTTAAAAGAAATTTAACTCTTTGTTTTGCCGTAAACAATTCATTCGAAAAATATGATTCTGTGAATCATTTTCATGCTTAAAAAGTTTTCTATGATAAGGATTTGTTTTGGACTTTGAAGAAATAAAATTTTGAAATATGAAAGCCGGAACAAATTTATACACTCGTGCTTCGGTACCAATTGTTGTTTAGTGACAAGTATTCATCTGGGACATGCAACGCTTTTGAAATATTACTACTACCTTATTTCCAAAAAATACATACAAAAGGTTTTTCTTCCTAACATATATTTTTTTTTTCATTTAGGAAAATTAAAAAAAAAGAAATGTGAAACTGCGTTTTGTTTTATTTTTATATGCCTTTCATACACGTTTAAACTAAATTTAACATGTAATTAATGAGCATTATCTTTTTACAGAGACATGAAAAATATTTTTACTGGATGAATATCTTTCTGTAGTTTGTATATTATCCTTAACTTCATTTATTTGAACATTAACTATGAATTCACTTATATTATATTGAACTGTTATAAGCGTCCAAAAAATATATTATTAAATAACGCTTCACGGATAATTAGCAATTTTGTTATTCAAAGATATTAATTCGAGCAGCTAATTTAATTATGCAAATTTCTTCCTAAATGGTAATTTTCCTTATAATACAAAATATTTTGCCTTATAGTTAGTCTTAAAATGATTAATGTCTTCTAAAATACAATATACATTACTCTAATGCATATTTAATCCGCTCTTTTTCTTACTAAAACAAACAGACGTTTAAAAAAGTACTTTCTAAACAAAGGAATTTAAGGTGAATGATCACTCCCATATTTAGTTTTTAATAATGTGACGTATCTTCTTTTTTTATTTAATCTGCTGATGAAGTACTTTTATGGTTTGAAGTAAATTATTGTTATAAAATAGTTCTCATCGAGTTTGAGTATTTAATTTTGAAAATTATTTATGAAAATTTTAAATTCATAATATGAGCGCATTATTTTTTTTACTTTGGTTAAATATTTGTCACTTTAAACTTTTTTAAGTTAATTAACATTGTGCGAATCTTTAAATCAAAGTATTTAAATAATTTAAACTAATGCTGTATAAAACTAAAAAAAAACAGCAACACACATATTTACGTTATCTGCAGTCAACCAAATAAATAGATGTTTATAAACTAAAATAAATATATTGAATGTGTAAAATATTTTTTTACTTGCAGCTGATTTTGAGATTGTTTAAAATACTTCAAAAAATAATTATTTTGAATAGAAAAATAGGGATTTTTAAATCGTAGGATAAAATAGTTTTCTTAATTATTCAACTAATTTGTGAAGTATAATTTTTATTCCATTTAATTTCTTTTACATTGTAGTTCGATATTTCCCATGACAAAGCACTATTATTTATTGTTGTACTTTTTAAATCGAATGATGAATTTGTATCATTAAGTAACCTAATGAATATCGTTTGGTTCTATGAAACTCAGTTATAATTATTTTATTGAATTAATTTTATTTATTAGAGAGAGCTGTTACGACAGAATTGTGATTAATATATGTATGTATGTATTAATGTATAAATTCTATTTGAGAGACTGAAATGATTTGAATATTAAAGATGAAAAGTATCATTCAGCTATTGGAATCATCTTAAATAGAGGAATGCTTCAGTATCGTAAGCCATGCTGACTAAGAGCGACTTTTAACTTTACATAAAAATAAGGTCTGATCAGTTTTAAGGCTAGCCAGCCTTCTTACTTTACGTTTATAAAAGCGAGAGAAATTCTATAATTGATACAAATTTCTAAATCTATTATAAATAAAAAGGGGCACATTTGGGCATTTGCTTTGATCACCATGAATTAAAGAACAAAAAATAAGTCACTGCCAGATTCAATGATCCAAATACATATTCGAAATCAGAAAAATAAAGGCTGAATTTTAGCATAACAGTAACTACATAACTATTTGTACTAAAATAACTATTAAGTTCGAAGTTAATGACTAAAAGTATACGAGTAGCATTAAGAATATTTTTGTAATTATCTACACCATACTACCAAAAGTTTATTGGAATATATTGTTTTTTAAGAGTTACAGTATCGCCATCTCTGAATTGAATAGGGTGGTAATCAAATGTTGATAGTACACGGAAGTATGAATATTTTCAACGTATTTATTAATAACAGCAAACTTATAATCACAAAATTAAAATCTATTCCATACAATTTGAATTTTTTTATACAGACAACCAGTAATATATATAGTTAAATATTTTTTAACTGTACAATATGCGCATATTATTATTATTATTTCTCTCAGTTGAATTATTTCCATTTTCCTCCATCATCTTAAATATTTTCATATTTGGGTAACTTGACACTTTAGAAATTCTTTTTATTTAAGAATTCCTTTCTATACAAAATATACAAAAAAATATTTGAAGGTATTGGTAAACTAACATTATTTACAAAATAATGAAAAAAAAAATGAGCGGGAAAAATAAGCAAAAAAGAAATTGCCCTTTAATCGAAATATTCAATTTTAGAAACGTGTTTCAAAAACATTTAAAAGTAAATCTTATTCTAATTTCGAATACACTTTACAGAAACCGATAAACCCATCCTCCATCAAGCCCTACTACAATAGCGCCAGAACAATTGAAGTTTTTACCCAACCTTCCTGACGCACCTGCTCCTGAAACAAACATCTCAAGCGTCCATCCTCCTTATTTCGTAATAAGTAGTAAATAAGGAGCACAAAATTCCTCTTAGCAACTCCAATATCGTATAACAACAGTCTCGATACAGATATTGCCCTGGAGTCAAGTTAAAATAAACAGCCCTCCGTTCCCCAGAAGGTTTGAAGCAGAACATCTTTATTTATATTTATTTGCCATCCCCATCGCGGTATACGTACCTAATACATATAGATATATTACATCCTGTCCATCTATCGGGAACTGCGGATAGAATGAAAATATAATAAGCTGACATTGTTGGTGGATTATAAAGTTTATATCGCAGTTTGGGCTACTGGCTTATTTGTTTTTAGTAGAGTTGAAATATGGTCTCTTCTACGTGGAATGTGGAAAGAATATTTTTATAGCTTCGGAAGAATAAAGTATTTTTTTTGTTGGTTTTTTTCCATCCATAGCAGAGAAGAATAAAGATACTACTGCCGTAGAACGCGGAAGGAATGGTATAATCATGTCTGGCCTGCTGCGTTCGTGGGTATGTGAGTTATAAATGATGCCTAGCTCGTTGTAGAACATCAGAAAATCGCTTTGGAGATGTTGTTTTTCACTAACAGTGGATAAATTGTTTTTCCACTACGGAAAATTGAAAGTATGCTTTTGTTTATTCGAGACACTGTTTAGAAGGAAAGATTGGAATGCGTTGCCAAGTAATTTGTAGAAGGTGTCATGTGTTGCGTTGAATTTGCGAAAAGGAGAAATTTGTTCTCGAGACAATGGGTATTTTTATGCGAAGAAGGTATTTGTCTTGAGTGTTTTCGTAGGCAACGGATTGGTTTCAAGAAGAATAATATATACCGCTTTCTAAAACATTGAATGTAAGAGTTTTTGGATAAAATGTAACATAAAAATATTTCGGTTCCGAGTTCTTCTCATTTGTTTTGCTTTCTGGCATTTTTACCAAATCTGCTGCTGTAAATATCTTTACGAGGGAGATATTTATAATCGAAAAGGAAAGTAACAAGGTAATTTATTCAAAAGCCTCTAACGTAGAAACAATTAGTATGGAAAGGATATTAAAATTCCTTAATATACCTTGGTAACATCTCAACAAATGCATCCTGCAACAAATAATTTTATCTAATCAATGGGAAACTGAAAACAATCACCACTTGTTCTTATTCAACTAAATTGCTTAATAATAATTTACATGTTGTCCATTTATAAAACTTTATAAATCTATACAGCTGAGTTTTATTTTGCATCCTTTCAAATGTACAAAAATATGATAAAATATCTTGTAGTATCTGTTTCATTCATTCTTCATTAACTATGTGTGTAATGAATGATTTAAAACGAAATTCATTTACAAGATTAGACCTAATAATTATTTCGATTAAATAGTCACATTAATAGTGCATGAGCTTGATAGAAATATCTATTGTTCTCATTCACTATAGAAGAAGATAAATGTGTGAATTTAACATACATTTTAGTCGTAAAAACAAAGGGTAGAATAATTGAAAGTATGGGAAATTGAAAGAGAATTTAAAATTTTTTATGTTTAATTTTCATTTGAAAAGAATATTCCTGTATACTCATTTCCTTAATTACAGCTACATCATTAAATGAAAAGTCTATATCTTTCTACCAATCTTTCATTCTGTAAATTAGTTAAATATCTAGCAATTAATTAAACGGAGTTTCTAAGCAATAATTTCAATGATTATATAAGAAAATGAATTTTAAATATTTCTGGAATTTCGTTAATTTCTTTTTTTATCTCAAATACTATACACAAATTTAAAGCAGGAAAAAACATTTGGATACATTTATTAACAAGGTATTAAGAAACCGATAAGTATATTTTATTGAATAATTGAATAATTTTGTAAAGGAAAGGAAATGTTTTTAATAAATGCTTTGCAAAATTCCCTTTTGTTTTATTTGCTGTAATTATTCTTTTAAAATATTTAAAAAAAATATTTACCCTTAAATTCAAACATTTAAACATTTTAAAATTAAAACAGCAGTAGAAGAAAAATTATTGCTCGAATAAATTCATAATTTTCTAAAAAATTAGTCAGAAAAACTATTATACTGAGAAAATTAATATGTTCTATATATATATTATAGGTTCCTGTTAATCCCTTAACCAGTCATTTTTCATTTTATGCTTAAAAATTTTAAATAAAAAGCACATGTTTCAAGGTATATATCTTAACACCATACTAATTATCGCTTTTACAACAAAAAGAGATGCCCAATGAAAGTATTTCCGTACCATAGACAAACTACATCATTTGTTCAAAACATAGCACCAAATAACATACCATAAGAATTAAAAATACGCAGCCGGTTGCGGCCAACTTTCAGCATCCCGTACGTTGCACGGGTAAGTTGGTTAAGGGGTTAGTAATCTTTCAATACAAAATCTATTGAAAGATAATTATTATCTAATATAGTTTCCTCTTTCCATTTTTTATATAACTTAAAAGAAATTTCAGTTAAGTTCTTGAATTTATGTTTGCTCTTTCCAATTGCATATATTTGCTAATATTTCCATTTATATAATATTAATTTAAATTAGTTTAATTGAGTGGTAGTTTATACTGTTTACTCGTGCAACTTTTAGTCCTAAGTGATTTCCAGTCATGTTCTTTATTTTTAAATTTTCTTGTCCTATTATGTATAAATTTTACACTGAAGGAAAAGGTAAGAATCCAATAAAGCATGCTAAGCCCTATTTCATTGTCCTAAGTCATTGGCAGCTTTAGAAAACACAAAAGTTTTCTATTCTTTTCAATGGACTTTTCTTCTTATATTGTTTTCTTGTTTATGGTTCTTGATTTGAGAGTTTAAACTTCTTAATTGTAGGACAGATCTATAAATAATCTATCATTTCTTTTACCATGCATAATACATTTTTAAAACGAACAAAATAAAATGTTTAACAATTTTGTGTATAGATTTACATTCCCAAACAACAGTTTTTCTTTCAATACTTAGTTTCCAACAGGAACACAAACTATCAACTGATGCTTTAATTCATATAATTCATATAAATGAAAGCATCATTATTGAAACTGTCCAATGGTAGGCCCAACTATCGAAGTCCATCTATATTTAACGATTTTTAGTGAAATTTAACATTTATTAAATCTTTATAGAAAAGCTCAATGCTAAAAACAAAACATAAAAGGATGTATAATTATTTTTCATACTTGAATGAATAATAGGCAAAATAAAGTAATAAAGACTCACCAGTATAGTCCTTTCTAGAAGATGAAGTTAGATGTATTAAATCTAATAAACATGTTCAGGTAGTTACTATTGCCATCTGGTTACAAGAATGATGCCAATCTGCATGCAACAATTCATTTTTAAAATTAAAAAAAAACTGGACGTATAAATTAAAAAGTAGCTTTCCATAAAGTAAAGGTAATATGTAAAGGTAAAAAATATGGTAATTTTTAATCAGAAAAAAATTTTGAGTCTTCTTTTGTTTTATGCGTATCATATTTCATCTCAAGATGGGGAAAAAATCTTTTAAACAAAAATGGCAACTGTGGTACGGGGAAAAAATTCTTCGTAACCAATTAAATAATGAGGATTTGTTTCTTTCTTTTTGAAACAGATTGTAATTACACATCTGTTCACATGCTCAAACAAAAATATTTTTTAATGCTCATTTTTTTCCTTTTTTTTTTGAAATTAGCTAATTGGAATTCGAGAAAAGACGATTATTTTTATTTTATTTTGATATTTATGGGAAAGTTATTCTGGCTTTCTTAATTATATCTAAGAATACTAATTTATTTGCTCATTCATTCTTTATTATAGCTTTTGTCTGGGATTTAATTTAGTTACAATCGGAAAAGTTTTTTAAAAAAGTTTACATAATGTCGAGTTCAAAAACACATTTCGGCTTCGAGTTTATAACGAGAAAAAAGGTTATAACGTATAATTATTTTATATTATAGGTATAAAAAATAAATTTAATCCCTAGTTAATACGATATTCCTATGCATATAAATTCAGTTTCGGGTGTTTTTAGTTATAATTTAATTTTATTAAAGGGAAAAAATTAATTGAACACTATTTTTGATGATAAAAAGATTGACTTTTGCACAAGAAAAGCATAATTCTCACAATAAAGGAAGTATTGTTCAAACTTAATTATCCCTTTATATGCAAATTTTATTTCATTAACTAACTTGAAGAAATTTCAGTTCCTTTACTTGAAAAACTAAGCATCGTACTTTCTTTTCACAATAAGTAGAAAAGTTTTCATTAAATTTTTATCTCCCTTTTGAAAAATATGTAAACCAACAATAATATATATATATATATATATCATAAAAAATATTTTTATTAAGACTTATGCAAATCGTTTTTTAAACAGATTTACATTAATATTCTAAAAACCATTTAATATCTGATACATTGAAGAGTATTTATACTATATTCACTATTGTCGCTTACAGGGCCCCTAACTTCAAAATCAAAAGTTAGTGCAGTGCTTCTCAAACTTTCAATACTCGCGACTCAATATTCAATCATCATTTTCATCGCCCCCCCCACCATACAATAACATGATTTGAATTCAATAATACTATACTTTGACACTAAAGATACTATACGACTTTAACCTCTTACATGCCACCGACGTATATAAGTGTCTCTCTCAGCCGCCAAAACATTAATTTCCTGGGCGTATATATACGCCTTTCCAAAGTACGATCTTTTATGTGCACTGCTATCAAGAAAATTATTTCAAAGGCTTTGGAATGCAATAAAAAGACCATAGCAGTGCTTGCGAAGGATTTTCTTAATTCAGAGGATTGGCTTAGTTATTCCTTTTTCATCTCCCCCTAAAAAAACATCTAAATACGCATGTCTAAGTGGAAAATGTTGGCACTGGGAAGCGAATCGTATACCTTTTAATTGGCAGGCAAGGGATTAGATAAAAACCGTACAAATTATCAAGATAAGTGTTAATACGAGCCCATGGGGTCACTGATAATTATCAAACTTGTTCTTAACTTAGTATGGTTAAATTAATAATAAAACATTCATTGTATAGTACTGATACATTTATAAGTGTATTACATCAGTGTAAAAGCGTATTTTGCATTTATTATATTAGAAAGTATTTTGTTTACCTTAAGTCAATTAATAATTTTTTAAATAGTCTTTTGTTTTCGACTTTTCAACAGACTCGCGCCCCCCTCATAAAGTTATCACGCCCCCAATGGGGGCACACCCCACAGTTTGAGAAACACTGAGTTAGTGCAATGATCTCGAAAATTATAATAGAGGAAGCATATATAGGGTCTTTACGGTCTTTATATTTGGGCATACTGGCCGCTTGCGAACCCCAATCCCATATCTGACGAAGTTTTCGTTACCATGCTGATTAAGCTGTTTCCTGATTGGTCGAGTCAATTTTTTAGTTAAAGTTCATGCATGATGTTCAAGAAGGAGAGCTGAAAAACTGCTGTCTTATATACGTCCTCCCTCCCCGTTCTGTCGGGGAGATCTCTTGATTAGATCCGCATTCTGTCATATGGTTTTTACTTTTTCTCCCACCCTTCTGGGAAAAGGCGCTGTCGCGCCGTCGCCCGCGTTCCATCTAATTTTAGTTATTATGCTGTCTTATATAGGGTGGGGCGCGGGAACTTCCTATTTTGAACATGTTGCAGTGCTTTTCATAGGGAGGGGAGGGGCGTGAGTAGGGTTTCCGTGGGAAGGGTAGAGTGAGATATTTGTGTGTTCCCGCAAGTCTCAGTCTCAAACATGTGGTTGAGGCAGCAGAACACTTTTATCGTGGAGGAATATTTCTCTAACGGTCGGTTGGTGATTGCAACGAGTCTTTCGTTGTCACTTCAATATTCCTCCACGAGGTCTTCTTGCTGATCGGAAATGTATGTCAATGCGGATGAATAGCTTCCAAGCAACGGGGAATACCTTCAAAGAAAGGAAAGAACCTCCGAAGACCGTTAGAACAGCTGAAAATGTGGAATGAGCTCGTGTGTCAATTCAGATCGGTATGTGACAATGATCCAACAATTCTTCTTACCCGCTCTCCAAGGAAAGGATCTCCACAGCGTGTGGTTACAATAAGATCAGACCACAGCCCACATCTCCAGGGTTTCCATGGATGTTTAAAGAGCAGCTTTTCTCGAATGACTAATCTCCCTGTGAGGCTGCGTGCCTCACATAATTTATTCCATCCTGATTACATCCTGTGGGCTTATCTCTAGTCTCTGGTTTACAAAGATAGCTCCAAGATCCTTGAAGACCAACGGAAATACATCCGAGCCGAAATTGACACTATCCCAGTCGATATGCTTGAAAAGGTGACTCAAAGTTTTCGAAATCGACTGCTTCAGTGTATTAATAATAGAGGAAGACATTTAACAGACATTGAGTTTAAAACTGTGTAAATTCAAATGTCCAGTGTGCTGTGGTAGACGAAAAATGAAAAGTAGAATGAAACATGTAGCATGTTTTATTGCATTTTCCCAAACAGGAAGCTCCCACGTCCCACCCTGTATGTAAGATATGCCTCATTTGACAGTAAGGAACGTTCACAGGATCTAATAAGTTCGTATCGAAGTTATAATAAACGTAATATCACTTAGCATCTCTTGCATCGTTTGTAGTGTCGGCAATGATGTTTAATGGTACTGATGGACACTTGATTGTAATAAAATGTGTCAAATTTGATTTCTGGAAAGATTATACTCGATATTACTTTTCCTTGTGTTACTGCTCAGAAGTTCGGTTCAGTTGGCTCAAGTCGTTCTGCATTTCTTGCTCAGCATTATATTCATTGTTAAAATTAACAACTCTTAAAACTCATCACTTCAATATTTTTCTACGACTCTGCGAGATTTAAATTATTCCTCAAGAATTCTCTTTCATACTACCTTCTTCATAAAGCAACAAAAAGCAAATCAGAAACAAGCAAACACTTCTAGCACATTCGAAAGAAAATGTTATGAATCGAGGCTGGCTGGCTAATTCTTGGTGTAACTTTCTAGATGGTCGAAAGCATTCCTGATTTTACAGCTAGGGAACAATGTATGTAGTTTAACAAGTAGTATATAGCTATTTTGTAATAATTAGAATACTAATTTTGTAATTAGAGTTGCTGGGCTTTAAAAAGTACAGAAAAGAGTTAATTTTTCAAGGGATCTTATATATATATGCAATTCAATATTTCTTATCTGTTTTGTTTGAAAAAAGAAGTCAATGTTCGTGAAATAGTGTTGACTTATATATGGGGAAATTTATATATATATTTTAAGTGAATAGAGCTACTAATATATTTTCAAACGTTTTCACTTTCCTAATTCAAGAAAATCGGATACAAATTCTTTTTAGTTTTTGTGGTAATTCAATTTAATAAACATCAATGGCCCTTTTTAATAGATACATCAATTTCCTTACAAGACTTTTTGTTCCATATTTCCCCATTTTAGCGAGTATTTATTTATTTCAAAGCTAAGTGAGTGAGTGAGTGAATATTAGCATCGCACTATTCAGCTACTCGAGGGCTTTTGGCGACGAACCTTGTAATTTTAAACCACGATCTAGTGGTGAGGACGACACCTCAGTTGACAACCCCTCTCCTAACTTCCACACCACACCAATGGGAGAACATTTGAGCCTCGACATATATAACATGCGTCGACACCCTACACCGTGGGTCATCAGCGTTACTGGGCTAGAACTCATGACCCACTGGACACGAGTCCGTTACCTTGACCACTAGGCTACCACGGTCTGTTTCAAAGCTAAGAAAATCCCCTTGTTTATATTCTTTTTATCTGTAGACAATACGTTTTGCTGGAACTGTTACATTTAATTAAATTTACTTTGATATTATTATTTTTGATTAAAATTTTCAGTAATACATGCACAAAAAAGCAATAGTTTGTTATGGAAGAATATAAACACCAGCTCTATTTTTTTATACAACGTTTAATAAGCGAGAGGAAAAATGTAATATGTTTTATTTAAAATATGTTATTTTATCAAAGCATCTGATAGAGAAGTTAGAGTGAGTGAATAAAAATAAGTTTGTACGATTTTTGAAAATATGTGATTGCTTATAAAATGAATGAAAGTAAACATTTAAATATTCCAAATAAGTGATTTTCAGATATCTCTATATTAATGATACAGAATTAAACTGAAGAGTTAATTATGGTAAGGAACTTAACTTCTATTAACATCAACAGTTTTAATACAATTCGAACTTGTGAATGTGAGGGCTGTTCTTGTCAATCTTCCATAGGTGATATACAGCTTTGTTGAAAAAACCCCCCATGAATATGGTTTAAAAAAGTTTGTCAATTTAAAGTTTTTCTTTTTTTAAGCGCATGATTTATTTTACTAATTTTGGAGCATGAGAACAGTGATTCTGAGCCTTTTTTTGTTGCACTACACTTTTTACAATTTAAAAATTTGAGGGCACGGTAACAATAAAATAAATTTAAAAGAATTTTATTTATATGTAACAAACTATGTAACACATTTTGTGATAGTAATTTTCAATGTTAAATAAAATAATATGTACGAAAAAGACAAAAAAAAATGTTTATTGAGTAATTAATGTCAAATTAATTATAAGAACACATTTAATGCGAAATTTCAAATTAATGATTTTTTATAATTTCATTTATGTTTGGTCGTAAAAAAGGTAATACCCCTCTCATTTCGTCATCTACATTTAAAAGCTTCAATCTTTTTCTCACTTTAATATTTGTTACTACTGAAAATCCGAATTCACACAAATAAGATGTAGAAAATTGTTATTAGTTTTTTTGGGTTTATTTCTGTAAGACGGCAGAATGACTCTCAGCTCCGGATTTTATTTTTTTCTCATAGTATAATTAAAATTTTTATAAACATTTGGCGGTACACTTCAAGAATTTGGCGGCACGCAAAAGTTCCGCGGTACAGTGGTTGAGAATCACTGGTTTAGACGAAATCAACTAACCAAGAGTTCTATTTTCATGTGTTTTGGGATTGTGGTAGAGAGGTTAATAAAGTACTTGAGTTATATATGGGCCAGATATTACACTAATCAAATCTAAAACTCACGGAGATAATCATGCCATAAGATTGCCAAAAAAAAATTTATTGAGCAAAATTTCAATTATCTATTTTAGTCCACTAAAATAATTAGCTTTCAATGAATTACATTTTACAAATGTACTATTCACTGGGGAATATTACACCACTCATCAAGCAATGTCCTCCGAAGTTCCGATAGACAGGTGGGAGGGGGTTGACAAGCTGCAATTCGTCGGCCAAGCATACCCCACACATGCTCTATTGGATTCAAGTCCGGTGAGTATGCTGGTCAATCCATACGGGTGATATCCTCCGATTGAAGGCATTCGTCTACAATGTTTGCACGGTGAGGACGGGCGTTGTCATCCATAAACAGAAACCATGGCGCCCCAAAACAAACGTACATGTTGTTCCAGAATGACATCCCGATAGATGTGGTCTGTCATCGTTACACTCTGAACATGCAGGTCAGCTCTGGAACCAAGGATAATTCCTCCCCAAACCAGCCCTCCTGCACCACCGTAACGGTATCGTTCAACGGTGTTCTCTTGGTGGTAACGGGTACCTGACGCACTCCATATTAAAGTCCGGCGAGAATCAGACTGCAAACTAAACATGGACTCGTCGGACAACATCACACAAGACCACTGTTGTGGTGTCCACAATGCATGCTGTCTACTCCAGGTTAATCGCAGGCTACAGTGAGTTGCGGTATGTGGAACACATCTGACAGGCTTAAGAGCATATAGACCAATGTGCCTAAGCGTCTGTACACGCGGTCGACCTTCTAACTGTCGTACCGGTAGCTGAAGAGAGCTGACGAGACGGGCCTGATGCTGTGCTCCGTTTGTTTCTTTTGGCAGTAACTGCCAAATATATATACCGGTCCTCATTCGGCGTTGTAACTCGGGGGCGACCTGTGCTGTAACATCTACTCACATTACCATCATCTTGGAATCGTTGCAAAAGCCTGGAGATGACACTCGGTGCGATTCCAAATTCCTTGGATACTTCCAGCTGGGTACATCCACATTCCAGTCGTCCAATAATTCTAACATGTAAAAAATCCTCCAAATGCTTTCTTTGTGCCATAACTATACGGTTATTGCGCTGAAAGGCTTTTAAAGCGCTTGTGAACAATTTTACATCTTTGCCACCATTTCTTATATACGCCTTTGTTACATTCTCGTTATTGCGACGTACTATCCGCGCCATCTGGTGGTTTCCTGTAATTTGCATATTCTTCTTCAAGATGTGTGTGATAATTCTACAGGTGAAATTTTTATTTTAGAGTTCAATTTCTGTGTGATTCTGAACTATCCTTAATTTATGGACATGAGTGTATAGCATATTAAGCATATAAAAATGAAGAAACACCTACACGATTTATAGGATGCAATACGATTCAAATTTACTTGTAAATCTACTTGAAAATGTTGTTCAAATTAATAAGTAATTGCATCGAGTATATTTAAACTAATGGTTGTTAAACATTTTATGCTATATCATTTATGCTATAAGTTTGCTATAATATTTTCATTTACATAACATAATAGCTAGAGAACCATTATACAAAAAATTGGACTGGAAAAAGAAAGTAATACATTATTTTGGGAATCTCACTTATCGAGAGAGAGAAAATTTTCCCTATAAACAATAATGTTACACACAGGCTTTCAAGTTGATTATATACTATTTATAAACGTTATACTTTCCTTTCTTCGTGTATTTTAAGATATATTTCTTTCCTTGGAAAAACTACTATATATAGGAAAGTTCTGCAATATTTTGGAGATGTATTAAAAATGAGAGATTTTCGTTTAGTAAATGTAAGATATTGAAGAAACGTATATCAATGCTTTTGATCTCGTCTTCTTCTCAATCGCGTTTTCACATTTATTATACATGGAGATGGAATAAGAGAAAAACATGTCAGGAGAGTATTTTAAAGAATGACATATTTTAATGATTCGAAAATAATAGATAATATATTATTGCAAAAATTTCAAAAACTAAAAATAGTAATAAATACTGCATTTATATGAAATTTATTGAGTGTTATAATAAGATTACTTAAAAAACTATAGAAAACTCACGTCAACACTAGAACGTCTGTTGGCGTCGATTGGACACCGGAGCCTTCTGAATTCTTACAGAGAATTTGAAAATCTTTTCGTGATTTTTAATCATTTTCCATAGTGATTACACAGAAAAAAATCTAAGTTCTATGTTAGTTTAGGAGAGATTGGATCTGCGTCGTTCAATTGTCTAGAAGATCATGCGAAACATCCTCCGTTACTAACCATACAAGCTTCAACTTGTGCAGGAATTGCTTCCACATAATTTCGAGACTCGACATCTGTTCTCTCTGCAGTTTCTCGCTCGTTTGGAAGTTGATTCAGAAGGGCCTTGGAATATCCTCTGGACAGACGAAGCACCCTTTCATTTGGACGGTTCGGTGAATACTCACAACTGCCAAAATTGGGAAACGACAATCCGCATTCCACCTTACAAGTTCCGCTATACTCACCAAAAGTAACGGTGTGGTGTGGGTTTCCACGTCTTTTATTCTTGGCCCATATTTTTTCCAGGAATTAGATGCTGGAGGTCCAGTAACATGTTTTATCACCGGACAGCGATATGCATCGTTATTGCGGAATAAAATTATTCCGGATCTGCAAGCACATCAGTGCTTTTCACGCATAATTTTTATGCAAGATGGAGCGCCTCCACACATTACACGTTGTGTTAAGGACGTTCTCAAACATCACTTCATAGAACAACGTGTGATCAGCCGCCAAATTCGTCATGGTCTCCCGTTTGGCCTCCCCGATCGCCTGACCTCAACCCCTGCGATTTTTGGCTTCGGGGCCATTTAAAACAGCTGGTAAGTTATGATCAACGAAGAACTTTACCTGATCTCAAAGACAGTATTTCACGACATGTTCTTAACATTTCCTAGAACACACTGCGGTCAACGGTGGAACATGCATGCTATCTTACGATTTCAAATAGTAGCTGAAAATGATGGTCATCATGTTGAGCATTTATAGTTGTAACAAAATTTGTAAACTGTTATAAATGTATGCTAAATATGATCTCCATTAAAAACGCCCTCTAGTGGCTAAATTTTGAACTAATTTTTTTTTATTTGCTTAAACAAATTCCCATTGCTTCTTTATGTCGTACGCAGAATTTTACAACTTTCTGAACAATAGTATCGTCTGTACACTATTTTGAAGTAGGGTCGTTTAATTATGGACACCCGGTATATATATATATATACCCTAATTAAATTTTATATTATTTTAGAGGTTCTCTAACGAAAATGCTCATGATTAAACATCTTACTTTTCTCAAGAAAAATATTTTCTGAAATTCTATTCATTATACTACAAGGGTGAAAATATGTTTTGAAAAATTGAGAGAGTGAAAATAAAATTATATATATATATATATATACTTTTTGTTTCACTTTTCTTCAAATTATTTATTCGATTAATATTTTAATCGCTTGCCTAATGTTGGTAATTTGTAATTATAAATACATTTTTCATACTTTTTTAGTTTCATTTGATCATTATTTCTAACGTAAAAGTCAAAATGGCTAGAAAGGAAACTTGAAACACCTTTTTTGAAAGAACTGAATAAATTCAAAACTGTAAGAAAAATACTTCTGTAAATTGCTTTTATTGTAATTTCTTATTAGTTTTCTCAAGAAATTTTAGACTGGTTGAAAATATAAATAAATGTAAGAGTATCTTACCTAATACACACACTATGTTTCCTATTAATTTGTAAAGAATTGTTTAAAAGAATCTAGTACTTTCCCTGAAGTTATAACCCAAAATATTATGTAAAAATAAATCAAAATTTATGCATTGGGATATATTATAGTAAAAAAAGCATGCTATGTGTATTTTAAATATTAACGTAAGAAAATGTTTGAGTTATATATGACATATTATTTCTTCCTTTTTAATAGTATCGTATATTTAAATGTATTTTTATGGTATTTTCTTTTCAAAATATGAAGATAATTTTGACATACTTAAAATTTTTACATCAAATTTAAAAATAACCATATAACTTGCCATAACATATGTCTGAAAAAGATTTGAGCTCTATGAATATATTATATTGAGAACAAAAAGGATGATGCACAATTTGAGGGATTATTAAAGTTATGACATTTTTAGTAACAATTATAAGTATAAATTATACATAAAAAGGAAGAGAGAGACAGAGAGTGAGAGGAAGAATATTTAGATATGTTTTACACTAATCCTTCAATTAATTTTTCATAAATAGAATCGAGATGAACCTTTCCAGAAGAAGATCCATTCCACGTTCTCAAATATGTTAGCACATGCTAGGGAAAAGAAATTTTACAGTTTTTGGGTTCTTGTAACTAAAATTAACCGACGTCAATTAAAGAACTTAGCGTATTCAAAGGAACCAGTAACCAATAGACCGTATTTTTAGCAAATGAATATTTTAGGTAATTTTTTAAAATATTTTACGAATTAGGAGGTATTAATATTTACTGAATATTGCCCCAACTTGTTCTAGACTTTTTAATGAATGAATGAGAGAATTTTAACGTCGAACTCTGTTCAGCTACACGAGGGCTTTTGCGACGGTTTATATAATAGTGAACCACGGTCAAGTGACGTGGACGACACTTGAGATGGCACCTCCCTCTCCTAACTACCCACCACACCAATGGAAGGACGTTTCAAACGCTCTAGACTTTTTAAATAATTGGTATGTTTAAATTGAGTCCCAACATTTTAAGCAGGTAATCAAATTTTCCTGCCTTAAAGGGAAGCGGCATTCAGAATTATCAGGCTAACAATATGCAGAATATTTGATAATTATAGTTGTCTATACTTAAAATTCAGATGCGTAACTTAAGAAATTCATGTGCACTCAATTATTTCTTTAAACTGTTTTGAAACAGTAATGTCTAAGCATCGCTTCTTTCTTTCTTTCTTTCTTTTTTTTGTTTAAGCGATTTACTCTAAATATAATTTAGGATTTCTATTTGTTTCTCATGAGTGAGTGTTTATTATTGTCGCATTACAAAGCTACATGAAGGAATATTGGCGACGAAGTTCGTAATTCTGATCGACTGTCAAGTGACGCGACGTCTGAGCCAACACCAACTCTCCAAACTATCACACTACGCCAAGTGAGTGAGTGAATACTAACTTCGCACTGTTCAGCTACACGAGGGTTTTTGACGACGGACCACGTAATTTTGAATCATGATCAAGTGACGTGGATGACATATAGGCTTGCACCCCCTCTCCTAACTACCACACCCCACCAACGGGAGGACGTTTCAGCTCTCGACAGACATCGCTGCCCTACACGGCGGGTTTTAGTGGTACTGGGCTCGAACTCATGATATGGCTGCCATGATCCGATATCTTGACCACTGGGCTATCGCAGCCCCCCACACTACGCCAAAAGGAGGAGTTTAACTCATGACTCATCGGCCACGAGCTGGTGTCCATGACCATTAGGCTAGTTTCGCAAATATTTTTAATGTGAAAAAGGTGGAGGATGAAATTTATCGACTAACTACTAGTTTAAATTTTGAGAGGCTTCAACTTGATGGAATTCCAAATATAATAATTCTTTTAACATTGATTCAAAAGTAGAAACCTTTAAGAACTATTCGCCTTACAATTACAGCAAGATCTGAAGATTTATTTGGTTGGATATCAATAAGCAACTAAAGAGTTTTCAGGACTAAAAGAGCACAATAAATAAATATCAGATTTTCAGATAAAAATTAAGTACCTCAAAATAATTCAAAAGCTGTTTATTGACTTTTAGTGTCGTTGCCGGATTAAAAATGTTGGATTCATGCGCAGCAGATGTGGTATATTTTTCTAAAGAGGCCAGCAATTTTGATTGATCTGCCTCTAAGCTAATGTGTTTATCATTAAGAAATAGTGACAAATAGTTATAATAATTAATAGACTCTTTAATTCAACATTTTTATTCTTTATTGAAACAATGCTTTTGAGTTCTTATTTTTTTTATTTTAGTTATTAATTGACGAGTAAATTTAACAAAAATATGGATTATATACATGGGTTACGCTAAATGTATAAATTTTAATTATATAAATACATTAACCTTAAATATAAAAGGGTAAACACCCATATTCGCATCTTTATTCAGTTGAGTTTTCATCTCCTTTCGGCAGGATTTTTCAATTTAAACGATGGTGTTCTTAATTTTATTTTTTCTTATTTCATCTTGTACGCTTTTGAATAATTGTACTCTTTTACCATATAAACCTAATGGGACTGTTTTTTTCTTTTGAATGGTATGATATTCAGATATTATTGACTACAATTCGGAACATAAGAGATACACGGGCAATGCTTGTAACAAAATAAAACTAATCAGTAGAAGAATGCTATTTTTTTTAAATGTATCTTGATATTTCACCGAAATATTCTGCTCCGGATCTATAAGCACGGTAAATTGCCAATTAATTATTAAAAATCAAGTGTCAAACAGTACATTACTTCTATTTTTGACGAAAATATTTTAGAGGATCATGTTGTCACACTCATGTTGGTTGAAATGAAGATTTCGTCCATTAAGATTCCTGGGGGATCCAAAAGAAGTATGGGTGTAGAAAAATTTGAATCAAACTTGAAATGATATACAAATAGGAATTTGCAATAATTTACTTTTATTAAGTTAAACAAATTAGGACAAGTTAGTTAAGACAAACTAAAGAGTAAAAATCAATTTTGCACTTATATGAAAGAAAAGGAACCCCTCGGCCTTTGAAATTCTGACCCTCCCCTCCCCCCCAAATTTTTTTTATTATTTTTAAAGACAGATTATGAAAAATTACAACAGAGAACAATATTAAGAAAACAGAATACAAAAAGAAAGAAAAAAAAGAGGCTGAAACAGTGTTTATTAATTTAAAATATCTCTAACCTAGTGCTTCTCAAATTTTCAATATTCGCGACCCACTATTGAATCATCATTTTCATCGCCCCCCTCCATATAATAACAATGTATTGAATTCAATAATACTTATACTTTGACACTAAAACTTAATACGACTTTAAGATCTCATGTGCCACCGACGTATATGAACGTCTTGCTCAGCCAAATCTTTAATTTTCTGGACGTATATGCACGTCTTTCGAAGTACGACCTTTTCTGTGCAGTGCTATCCATAAAATTATTCCGAAGGTTTTGGAATGCAATAAAAGGACATTGACACGTTTTGCGAAGGATTTACTTATTTCAGAGGATTTGCTTATTTATTTCTTTTCTCCTCCCCCTCAAAATCATCAAAATACGCTCGGCTACTCGCGTAACTTTCAATAGGGAGTTAAGGAATTAATTATAAACCATACAAATTATCCTGATAAATCTTAATACAAGCCCATGGGGGTCACTGATAATTATCAAACTTGATCTTAACTTAGTATTGCTAAATAATAATAAAATATACACATTATACAGTACTGATACATTTATAAGTGTATTTATTATATTGGTGTTAATGTATATTTTATATTTTATCATATCAGAACGTATTTTGTTTGTTTACTTTCAGTAAACTAGTAATTTTTGAAATAACCTTTTGTTTTCGACTTTTCAATATGGTCGCGCCCACCTCGTAGAGTTATCACGCCCCCCCATAGTTTGAGAAATGCTGCTTTAATCTCCCAGTAACGCTCGGCGATATCCGTCTTGTGTGTAGAGCAGGACAGGGTAGATGTGCTGAGTCCGTGACTTCTTCAGAGCTCCACAGAGCTTGTATTGGAGAAGGAAGAACTTTGAGTCTATACCAGCTTTTCTCAAACTTTGGGGTGCCCCACTCCAGGGAAGCGTGGTAACCTTAGTGTGTGTGGGGGGGGGGGAGGAGCAAGCATATTGAAAAATCGAAAATTAAAACTTATTAAAAAAAAACATTACTTTACTGAAAGGAAACAAAACAAATACATTCTGATGTAATAAAATATGAAATACACATTTACACTGTAGTAATATACAAAAAATGTATCAGTTCTGGTCAATGTATTTGATAGTTAAATTATCAATACTAAATTACATAGAAATTAAAAAAATTACTAGTGACTCCAATATGCTTGTCATATAAAACCTGAATACTTTTTTGTACGGTTTATAATGAAAATCGTATTGTAGCTTTATCAATGCAGTCAATCAGTAGCGCACACAAAAGTTTTTCAAGGGGAGGGGGATCCAGGGTCGCGCGAATGTCCACCATTTTGGTATCATGCTCCAATACGCCGCCCAGCATATTCTTCCGATTTTGTCGATTTTCGGGACAAAACAATACAAAATTAATTACTGAATAAATGATTAACATTAATTAATAAAATTAATTTTAATAACAAATGCAGAATTAAATTTTACACACGGAATATATACATAGGATTATAACCAATCGAAAAAAAATCAAGGGCTATGGGAGGTGTCCGGACCCCAAGGACACCCTCCTTGTGTGCTCCACTGCAGTCAATGCATTGTTATTGTATGAAGGAGAGCTCGATGAAAATTATGTTTGAAAAAGGAGTCTCAAATGTTGAAAGATCGAGAGAAGTACTAGTCTATACAAATGGCTTTGCAGGTAATCATGTCCGGTAGCTAGGCAGAATTCAGCGGCCGTTCTACGCATTGGGCCATAACGCAAATTCAGGATAGCATTATTCCAAGACTTATGGCAGTGGTTCTCAAACTTTCACTACTGGCGACCCAATTTTCAATCATAATTTTTATCGCGCCCCCCTGAAACTAATAATGTATTGAATGCAATAATAATGCACTTTGGGGCGCTAAAGCTACAATACGATCATAGTTATAAACCGTACAAATTAACAAGATAAGTATTAAATTTTGTATATGTTACTTTTAAGTAATATATATATTTATTTTATTATTTTTTTATTTTTTAGTTCGATTCACTATAAAAGCGTGTTTTTTAGTTTATTTTAAAACTGTAAATTATTTTATAATTATTTTTACTATTTACGATAAAAATCAAAAAATTTCAGTGAATAATTTAATTAAGAGAAAATATACTTACCTGCTTTCAAGGACTTTTCAATTTTTTTCTTCAAAATTTGAGAAAAAATCCAATAAAACTAAAGAAAATATTCCAAATGTGCATGTTCTCAATAAATGACATAAATCACAGACACTTTTCGCTAATAACACATGAACGTTATTTTCCAGCAAAATTGTCATATTTTGTCCACGTTTTTGTAGCTTTGCTGTTGTTTGATGATCTACAAATAACATTTTGAACTGTTTCTTCCTTGTGTCTTTTTGACAAGACGAAGTGCTACATTATGGCTTCTTAGTCTTCTTCATAGAGATTTTTAGGGAGCATTTGAAAATTTCAACTAAACTCAAACGTTTCATGTCTAACGCTTTTCTGATATTTACTTTCACTATCTTGATTAATATGCATTATTTTAGTAGGTTCTTCAATTGCTTGATTAGTTTCAACTTCCTTCAATAGGGATCACAGATGCCCATTTTTAAAATATTCTGCTCATTTACATTTATAAACCATAATAAGTCGTACAACACAGCAATCAAAACCTCAAAATTGTTCATGGGGAAACAGGCATGCCCAACCCGTGGCCCATTTGGAGACTTTTTGCGGCCCAATTGAAGTTTCTGTCTGTATTATTTTAAACATTTGGACTACAGACGGTTGAATTGAAAATATCATGTTTTGACCCACCCCCACTTCTCCCCACATGCAGGTTTTTCCGACATAATTTTTTTCCTTCACTTTTTCATTTTGTGATATATTTTAATCACGGTACAATAATTAATATCATACAACAAGAAACTGAACATTTGGCTATCGGGCAGAAAAAAAAACTTTTTTTCAAACAGTGTAATAATGACAATGCTGTTCTTTAAATAATTGCCTTTTTGCATTTGAAATAAAATTTTTGAAAATCTAAATCAATTTTATGCAAACATACTGTAACACAAGTATAAAATGTGAAGATGATACGCATATAGTTGTTATACTACGTAACCTCAGATGGCAGCATAAATCTACTGTAGATAAGAACCTTGTAGGTTAAGAGATATTCTTCCACCAACAAGTGCAATCGGTCGACTTTCAATTTTGTTATGATTGTGATCCAGTAAAAGATAAACTTGGTGTTCTTTGATCATATCAATAATTCAATGTTGATCATATCATATTTTGAATGTTGTACGATAATAAAATATTTTGAATAATTTTTTTTATTTTGATATGTGCGGCCCACCTCAGTTTAGTAAATTTTTACGTGGCCCACCAACCGATTTGGGTTGTGCACTCCTGGTGTAGCATGCTCTAAAAATAATTGTGCAAAACGTTTTTCATTATGCATTGTATATTTCAGATTACTCTTAAAAATAAATCTTGGCTGAATAATTCTTCAAAGTACTCAAATGCTTATCCATATATCATAAAACTCTTTCACATGTAAAAAGACGAAACAGAAATACATTATATTTACAACTTCCCTAAAAAAAGACGGAGATAACCATACCAGTAAGTTCGAAGATCAGCTAAAGTAATATTTTAGGTTTAAAGAAACGTAATAAAAAAATCTCTCATCGTTCGATATCGTTAAAAGAAACGTAAAAAAAAATCTCTCATCGTTCTCATATCGACCGCAAAGCAAACAAAATATTTTTTAATTTGGTTATAGGATCAAAGATGGCTAATTAGCGTTTGAAGTAGAATCTTTTATTTTTGATGATCACCAGATGATAAAAATAAATTTTATCAGTGTAATTATTAGTGTTTATTATGTCAGAAAGCATTTTATTTTACTTCATTCCAAAAAATTATTTTTTTAAACCTTTGATTTTCAATATGCTCGCGCCACCCTCGCAGGGTCACCGCACCCCCCGGGGGGCGCGCCCCACAGTTTGAGAAACGCTGACTTAGCGGAAACACGGTTATAGCATGGGCTGAGCCCTGAACATGGGCTTTAACAGGAAACTTGAATACCAAAAATTATGACAAAATGTTGTTTTTTGGCACAGATGCTTATAGACGACATTTACCTTCTACGATTTGTTTCGGTGACTTGGTAGAGACATTCACTTGTACATTCGTTGTTCTAGCTTGAAATACTAGTTTAGCTGAATGGAAGAAAGCTTGAGTTAAATATGAGACTTCACAGATAGCTCATCGTTAGATTGTTTCTTCAAATTTATTGAATCTGAATATTGGGATTTTCTCATTGGAAAGAAGGTATAGAAAAAGTGCAATAATTGAACAATTTCATATTAGGACCAATTAACTTTACTGGGTTGAGTTTATTAGACTTTAATTTAATTTCAAGATCACAAGGAGATGTTTTGCCACACAGTTAATAAAACATAACTCTTGTGTTTGATTTTTCTAGATACTTAAATTTATTCAAATTTAACATGTCTACGTCTTAAACATATTCGTAGAAAGCGGATTAAAACACAATTTTTTAAATACTCAAAAAGACATGAAGATAATGAATACGTTTTTACTTCATTACCAAAGTAAAAAGGAAATGACTTAAAAAAACAGATGTAAAGTCTTAAAAGATAATTTTAAAGTATTACTCAAGCATAAGCTCTCAAATAACAACTCATTTGAAATCCAAGGAACACTGAACACTGAAAAAAAAATTCGTCCTCGAATCGTCAAAAAGCGTGACACAATCTCATATTTTAATTCTTTATGAACACAAAAACAACTTCAACCTCCGAGTTCTTAATTGGACGGAAAAAATCACATGAAAGTTAAAATCTTTCAACTCTTCTTCGTAACACTATTCATCTATTACGAAACAACAAAACACAATATCAAATAGCGACGTTGCGAATTTAAAAAAATCAAATGAATAAAACAGGTGCAGAGGTTAGTTGGGGGGACTTAGACACTAATCCTTGGAGAAATAAGTAGTTTAATTGAGAAGTGAGATACGACGAAGAAAAGTCTTAGCGCCATGGTAACGAATCAGGTACCATGAAAGCAGTAGTGACAGCTATCTCTTTCATTTCCTAATTGCATTTTCTTTAAGCAACGAAGCTGATTTCTGGACAATAATTTAAGACTCTCTTTCAGAGTTTTTTTTAAAAAGATTTTTTGTGTGTTTTAATTTAGTGGGCGGGTTTAAACTGTAGAATGAAGGAACCTAAAAAAATAAATAGAAATTCTTCTTGTATATTAAATTAAAAAATTCGGTAGCACCTTTCCATTAAGATGGAGTGTATCGAGGTGTTAGTTTGCATACGAAAGATCAGACGAAAAAAACTAATTTAAAAAGATTCTTCTTTTTTGTTCTTGTTGTTTCCACGGTTTGAACTTTCTTTTTCGAATGTTTTCGAAAGCTATTAAACGAAAACAAATTAAATGTTATCGATGGAAATGTAACTTTTTTTTTTGGTCCTTCCGTGTTTTTCTTTTATTTCTATTCCGGTGAGTAGTTAGACATAGAAATAGGTTATTATTGATTTATGAGAAGTACTAGAAAAAAGCAGTGCTTTAAAATAAAAAAAATAATAAGCACAGAAAAGTAATCGAATTTTTCTTTCTTTTTTTTGTAATTATTTTGCATCTCGAATAAGTAAATTTAATAGGTTTTCATCGACTCATTTAGAATTGATATAGAGAAATTAAAATAATCGATCCTTCGAAGCATACATTTTACGATTGTCGGAAAAAGTTCGAAGCCTGGTTTAAATACATTTTATCAGACAATCGTAACACGAACAAGATTTGTTTAAGACAGCATTAATATTGACGATGTTGCGCTAATCGATTTTTAGTTGCATTAGAATAATTCAGTTGCTTTAAAAAAAAATTTATCGAATAAAATGCGAATAATGTTTGAAGCCGTTACATGTTACCGTGAAATATTTGTGTAAGTGTGTGCTCAGGACAAAATAAACAATAATATCAATCTTAGAATAGCTATCTTTTAAAATTTAATTCTAATTGAAAAACTCTAACCGTGTTAAAACATACTTTTCATTTTTTACCACACAACTAAATGATTACCGATCTTCTAGGCATCGCATTGCACATAATGTTTTGGTATTATTTAGAAAGTAATGTTTGTATTAAGTTACGTTAGCGTTATAAAAAACACTTATCGAGATGTAACTGTTTTTTTTTTAAGTAATTCGCGATCTTTACTTGTGTGTGTGTGTGTGTAGAAACTACACTGGTGTGCAAAACTTAAGCAAGAGGTGGCTTTATTGCCATAACTTCACAAAACATCATCTGAGAGACATGAAATTTAGAAATGAGGGAGAGTATTATGTACGTAAATGATGACGAAAGCATCGGTGCTGAAAAAGGAATACAATGCATACGGTATGGAATTAATCAAAAACAAGCTTTATTAAACGCACAGAATCGTGACTCATGATTGTCTATCCAACAGGAAGAACAACAAGCAGATGTTCCTTAATATGGTATATGCCGTCCCCTCACTGCAAAGGTTGCTTCGCACCATCTCCGCATACTCAGAACCAGGTGGTGCAACATTTCTTGCGGTAGGAGTGCCCATTCCTCAATCAGCATCTGTTTGAGTTGTTGGGTGTTCTCCGGATGATGTAAGCGTGCCGCAATACGTCTCTCCAAAGCATCCCACAGATGTTCGATGGGATTTAAATCTGGGAAGTACGCTGACCAATCCATTTCATTCGAGTGATATCTTCAGCTCCTCAACAGCAAGAGTCAATGAGGCTGTGCATTGTCACCCATAAAAATGAAGTCTGGACCAATGGCACCTCGGAACAGACGCACATGGGAAAAAAGTACCTCCTCACAATAGTGATCCCCGATTACAAACCCTTTGTCGAAAATGTGGAACCCAGTTCACCCATTCAGCATAATGCCTCCCCAGACAAGAACTCCAGGACCACTGTAACGGTGTCTTTCCTTGATGTTACTGGGATAAAACCGGGTCCCGATCTCTCTCCAAATCAAAACGCGTTGAGAGTCGCTTCTGGTACTGAACCAACTCTCACCCGTAAAGAGGACACGACTCCATTGATCAGTTGTCCAGTTTTTGTGCTCTCTGCACCACTGTAAACGGTGGCGTCGGTGGCCAACTTTCAACGGGAGGTAGCGTTCAGGACGGTGGGGGAATAGGCCTCTTTTGTGAAGGCGTCTGGCTAGAGTAAACCACGACACTTGTCGCCCCTTTGCTGTGCAGAGTTGCTGAGCAATGGCGCTTGCTGACTGCTGGCGGCCTCTTTTCGCCTGCAGGATGATATATCGGTCATCCAGTGCAGTTGTCGTCCTCGGGTGGCCACAACCAACTCTCTAACAGCTGTACACTTTGCCGCTACACTGGTGACAGTACACCCCTCCTGCAGCTTTCCGATCATTCTTCCACGTGTGAAATCATCCAGGTGATTTCTTCTAGCCGTATTTCACGAATTGACTCACTGGCACTTGCAGCGGATATGTTGAATTGCGTCTCCGTCCTTCATTTTATTCCACTGTTGAGCAGCGTGCACCGACATCACGCGTTTTGCGTACGCTTCCGTCGCTTTTGACGTTTCGTTCCTGATATTTGCATACGCATGACGTTTCTACTGACTTACGTGTTCACTTTACTGATCTCCAGACCTTCTTTTCTGCAATTTCATGGCTATCTGCTAAAGTTTTACATTGTTGCTTAAGTTTTGCACACCAGTGTATTATGAAATATATTGTTCAGCATTATTTTAACAGCTAGACTCAGAGCAAAGGCATCTTACAATACTATCTTACGTTTCTGATATGCAAGGTGTGAAACAAAAAAAAAATCGAGACTGATTCAATAAATTATTGTGTAACGGGTCTATCCCCCGAAATCGCTTGCTGTGAAGAAGATGGGGGAAAAGGCAAATTAGAACTTCTATTTAAGTGTTAGTAGTAGAGTAGGCGCGTTGATGGTAGAAAGTTGATATAAAAGCGTGAATAAGGTAAAAACCGCAGGACGTATAGTTTAGCCAAGTTGGAAGATATCTAAAGATTATCCAAGTAGTGGAGCGCTCAAGAATTAAGGGGTGTTGTAAAGCTAAAATCTTATTTTTTTGACAATTTGAGATTTTTACATTTTCAAATTGTATACATTTTAACCTTTCTAAAAATACCTTGCTTTAACCTTTTTGGTATTTAGAAGCCCTTCAAACGTATTTTTAAATAATCGTTGAATTTGGGCCACGCCCTTTTTAATGGCGAAAATTGTTAACAAATTACTTTGTTTTTGCTTAAAAGTGTAACGACTGATATAAACCAAAACATGCATCTTTTATTTTAAATTGAGCCTTTTATTTTTTTTATTTCCTAGCCGATTAGAAGTCTCAGTGTATACATTAAAATCAATTTATCTCAAAATGTAAATTTTAATGTGCGATGTACCTTTTCTGAGAAACTACTGTTCACAGATATGTAAATTTTTTATGAATTATTTATAATGATGTCTAATATATACTAAATTGAGCTTTTTGTAAAAAAACTCAAAAATTCATTTTTTACAATTTTTTTATGTGAAAATGTGTAAAATTTCGCAATGTTTGATAAAATATTTCATAATTTATTAAAAAATTCCAAATTAGCTAAAAGCTCATTTTAGTATAATGAGAGAGGTGTACTTTAATAGTATGAAAAATTTCAAGCATGTATATAAAACAAATTTTGAGAAAAGGTACATCGAAAACAGCCAATTTAACATTGTCAGTAGAGAGAGAGAGAGAGAGAGGTTTCCGACTCCTCTTATCAGTTAGCGAATTATTAAATACTAGTTTAAGCGGTGTTCTTATTTCTATAATGATAAAATTAATTTAATTTGATGGCTACTCGGGTTTAGTGTTATAAGTGCATTCTCCCTTTGAGCTGTTTAAAGTTATTAAGTGAAATAACCAATACAAGTATGATATTATTAAAATGGCTGATCTTTACTCGAACCCCCAAACACCCACTTCCACCGGGACGCGACAATTGTACTGACATAATCAGTTCTCCATGACATTTTAACCTTCAAAGCAGTTTCTTTCAGAATTCACACACTTCTGCATTCGGTGCTACAAATGCTGGTAACAGTTTTGGAACGATGTTTTTGGAAGGCCCTTCAGGAACCCCTTCAACTGAGGTAAAATTGGTTCCGTTTAAGCAAGATTTAAATATAGGAAACAAAAAAAGTCTCATGGAGCCAAATCAGGTGAATAGGGAGGATGCTTCACCACAGTAGTGTTTTCGCTGGTCAGATACTGCTTGACAGATAGGGCCATGTATACAGATGCATTGTCTTGGTGCAGCAGCCATCCATCACTCCCAGATTCTGCCCCCCCCTTTTTCACGAAGTGTTTTTAGTATTTCAATGTAGTAGTGTTGATTAATAGTCTGGCTACTGATGTAAATGGGAACCCACTAATATCGCGAATTTTGGCTATTTTTTTATCCGTAATTGCTGGCCTTGGGTGCCCAGCAGGTTCATCATCTTCCCCACCTACTCTTCCTCTGAAAATCTCTTATACCCTCCAACCACATGTGACCTAGACAAAGTTTCATCTCCATAAGCCTCGGTTAATATTTGAAATGTTTCCGTGGCTGGTTTCTTAAGTTTTCACAATAAACGATGTTGATTCGACATTTTTCCGGCAGAATGTTCACTCAGTGAGCAGTACTCCCAACTGGCGTCATCGATCAAGGCAAAACTAGCCAGAATGACAGAAGAGGTGCGTGTTATAACATCACCAACCCCCCCTCTTTTTCAAGTTACACACTTACTGTCGTTTTCTTTTGTGTTACACATTGTGTTTCTGTAACAGTATACGGAAATGGATTACAATTTTATTCACATTCCCTATGAAAAAAAGAAGGATTATTGGCGATGGACCTCGTAATTTTGAACCCCGTTCAAGTGACGAGGACATCTGATCTAGCACAAACCCCTCTCCAAACACCTAAACAACGTTAGCGGTAGGATTTTGAGCCTCGAAAAATTAAAAGGGCAACAACCCCTCTACAAGGCGGGGCTTCAGTGACGCTAGGTTTCGAACACCCACGATTCAGTAACATCAGCCAGGAGCTCTGGCCATGATCAGTAGACTTCCACGGTAGGGATGGCGATCGATTTTAAATCGATTTGAATCGTAACCTGATGAATCGATTCACAGAAAAAAAATCGAGATCTAAAAAATCAATTTCTAAAAAATTGATTTTTGTTCTATGCCTGCATTTACAATCCAAATATAAATCATTTTATGAAAAACAAGAAAGATACCATAGTAAACGATCTCTTATCAGTAAAATCAGGGAATTTTTTTAGTTCAGCGAATTCGACAGTTGTAATTATTTGTATTACTATATCAAAGTATCAGGTATAAAAGAGGACATTTATTTTCTAAATGTATTTGTTGCATTAAAAAGTTCAGAAAATAGATAATATAACTAATAGTTCCCAATGCTTAATATCTAAGTTGTTTTAAAAACAACAGTCTGTCAAGTCATTTGGGATCCAAGCAGTTCCGCTCATCACTTGCGATGTTGCCGGCAATTGAAACAAGACGCTTACAAGGAACAGATGATCCCACGATACTCATATACATCATGGCTATTGAGTGAACGTAATGATAAATACAGTTTTTTTTTTTTTTCCAGTAAATTAACCCTTTAACGATCTACACCGTGATATCACGGGTTTTAAAAATAGTACATTCAACTAACTGTAAATAATTTTATGTTTTTTACCAAAACAAAAAAAATCGCGAATGTTGATTTTCTAGGATGAAATATCGATTCACTGAATCGATAGTGTTACATATCGATATAAAAATCGATTTTTAGCCCAAGAAATCGATTCTTCGATTAATCGATCTCAGATCGCCATCCTTATTCCACGGCCGAATAAGTATTAGGGGGAAATGTCAGTACGTCTATAGATTTATGATTTGAACTAATAAAATAAAAGGAAACATCGACATTAATAATTATTATGTACATATATATCAGTTATTTTTTTCATGAAAATTATTCTATCGGATTTTAAAAAACAATTCTTTCTCATGATCATTATTTTGTTTATATTTTTATTCAGAATGAAGGAAAAATTTTCTCTTAATAAAAATATGTCTTGCATGTAATCTTAGAGGAATGTGAACCTAGTTTTTTCTGGAAAATTTAAAACATTTATTAGTATAAAACTCTCTGCAATAAGTGTGATTGGAGTAATTGCCAATATGAAACTTGATAAAGGGACGGTATAAAAAATTCAAATATTTATAACTGCATTTTTATAAGTATTATAAAGGAATAGTGAATTTCAAATGTTTTATGAAGAAGTAATGAAAATGAAAAATAAAAAAAGTACACATTTAAATTGTCATATCATTCTGCATACGAAAACATTATTTTTCTGGATTTAGTACGAAGAATGAAATGATAAGTTAAATGTAAATAAAGTTGGCAGTACAGTATGATGAGGTGATTTTAAATAAAATTATCATCATAATGTGCTGTAAACTTTAAAAAGTTTTCCTTGTAATTCTCCTGATTATTCTGAAAGTAAGTCAACGCAGTTCTAAAACAAAAATAGTAAATAAAATTTTTAATAAAACTGTCAAACATCGTTGAAATGAAGTCTAAGCAACACATTAAACAAACAATCTAAACAACACAATTTAACGATGATTTGGCTTTGGCATGTAGCAGTGCACAAAAACCGCTACATAAAATAACCATTTGAAAATATAAACCCCAAGCACATGTTCCTTTTTGGATTAAAGACATCGAAAAGAAACAAAATCGATAACCAAAAAATTTATGAAGTATAAAATTTTACAATGTATTAAACAAGGTAAAAAAAGTTTCTTTCACTGTTTTTAACATTATATGAGCTACGTTTTGTATAATGTACAAACATGTATTGATTTTATGAAATTTGGCTTATATTCCCCAGGTATTATAGAAATATTTATCTTGATTACTATGTTAAAGGTTGCATAAAACCATATTTTGCTTAAGAGGACTAATTCATGAAAAATTCTGAAAAAATTGATGTTTCCGTTTTTATCAAAAAAAAAAGACTATGACTCTTTCTACTTCTATTGCAGTTGTAACTTTTGTTCTAATTAAATTAGAAGTATTTTAGCAATCCAAAAGATGGTGCTAGTATGCTTTAATTCAAAAAGCAAGAGTTTTACTTAAAATATCAATTTCTCAAAAGTGTAAATTGCATCACAAGAACAATTTTAAAAACTCTACAGATCTTATAACCTTAAAACATTTCCCCCTCATATTAATACTACAAAAATAAGTATTTTAATGAGAGATTTTGTGCCAAGAAAAGATTACGTTGTAAAGAATGAACTCGATTTTTCAACGTTTTGAAACTTTTTCCATGTAAATCTAAATATTATTTTTTTGAAAAAAAAATCTACTTTTTAAAAATATTTTTAATAATGTTCCTTAAAATTAATTTTTAAAAATGTCCCATAAAATTAGTTTTTAAAAATGTTCCATAAAATTAATCATTTTGAGCGATATGGAGATGAGGAAATATGCTGCGTCGATTGATTCTTTTAATGACATAGTAGATTTTAAAAGCTCTATTCTGCCTAAAATTTATTTTAATAGTAGCGGAAAGTCCCCAGTAAGCCGAATATTTTTTTTCATCAAGATAAAATTAACGGTTAAAAATATTTTACATCGATTACAAAATATTTCCCAATTTGGCAATACGGCTCTAAGAATTCCATACAAAAATTTTCAGAAAAGGGTAAAATATATAATTTTAGTAGATGATGTGTGAATTACAAGTACCTAATTACCTTCTTGTCTATACAGTTGAGTAAAACAGTTATTTTTTAATTAAAATATTATGATTCTTTTTAGAACCCTTTTTTAACAATATTTTAGCATTTCAAAAAACGCTTGTTTTACTTTCGAGGGGTGAGGGATGATATCTATATAAAAAAGGTTAAAATATTCAAATGTAGACAATTGCAATGAAGCACTGATTCTTTTATCTAAGGAAATTTTCACTTGAAGTTAAGGAAGACAAATTTCGAAAACTCTTAAACATTAAATACTGCATCACATTGAGAAGTTCATTTTATCAATGCTGATTTACTATTTTTATCACAAAATGTTCTAAAAGCTTTAAAAATTGATAAATATGTTTTTTTCGTATCAACGATGTTAAAATTCTATTTGATGAAACAGGAAGCATATTTACAATTACATATTTACTTTTCTTCAAAGTTTACCAAATGAAACAGAAATGAATGCTATACTGAAATAAATAGATCTCCAATACGATGATGAAGTCAGAACTCAAAGAAATATCGGATACTTTTTGTTTAAGTTAATGTTTTAGTTACGATCCTACTATATTTAAAACTAAGTGCACTCACTGTAAATGAAATTACCAAAAAAAGTATTAAGAATCTATAATTATACTGAGAAATATATATGTTGTAGGTTGAAGAAAGTTGACACTGTCAAGGCTGGAATTAAGAAAAAGATTTGAAAGGAACTAAACACAGCTTTAGTGACTTGCTTTGCATTTCATTTTCAAAATTATCCGCAAATTATGATCAAATTTTGGGAACTGAATTGGTCTCTACCAATCTGTTAGTTAATATTGTGATTAGAATCGTGTTCAAAAACTAACTCATTTTTATTTATCGGTTCTTCCATTAATTTCATGCAATGCATCTCCCATATAATGTTTCCATGCATTAAAAGAAAAAGTTTGCAAAAATAAATCAAAAGCACTTCTGCGTTAAGCAAATACTTAAAAACATTTCATAATATGCTGTCAATCTAAAAGTGAAGCTAAACAGCAAATTAAAGCAAAAATAACCAAATAGAACAATGCGCAAAAAGTTATATTTTCGTACGGCAAAAGTCAGTGGTTTATGTGGGATGGTTAAAAAATGTTCTCTTTTATATTACAGAACAAAATTATTCATGAAGAAATAAAGAATCTTGGAGCTTAATTATATTCTCATCTCATTTCATGAGAAAAACTGTTAATTAAAACTGGGGATTATAAAAATGGGATTAGCGGGATTACAATAGAGCTTCGTAAATTAAAATCTCCAGAGGTGTCTCGCCATAAAACATATTTTATTTTTTTAAAAAAAGAAACATAAAAATCCACGAGAAAATCAATATATTTGAGTAATGACGTCAGATTTTTGTACTTTTAAGTTATCTGACTACGTTCGGAACCATAATTTTAAAAAAACGCATAAATGGATAATTCTCATGATATTTAGTGTCTCTTAGATTAGAATACATGCATACAATATCCTTAAGAACGTTATGACAAAAAATTATTTAAATACAATATTTTGGCAAAAAACTAACTTAGAATAATCATTTTCAAAACGATTTCCTTTTATAAATATGCTTCTATAAAAATAATATTTTACTCAAATAAAAAAGACTTCTCCAGAGAGTCTGAAATAGAAGTTTTGAGAAATTCACTTTATTTTCAGAGTTACCACCAATTGAAATACTTATCGGCGTTTTTTTCTTAAAATTTCTCCCCTCTGTTGTAGTAAAATATGGATGAATCCACTTCTAAGTTATATATTTCAATAATTCTAGTTCAGCCTCTGTACAGAAGTCTGAGCTATATACAGGGAGAAAATATTATTATAATAGAAGCATTTCTCATAAAAGGAGAATTTCTTAAAACTTGGTCATTCTATGTTCCTTTTTTGACAAAATATTGTACTTAAATAATTTTTTATTGAAATAATATTCTTAAAACAATTTTATATACGTTTTCTAACCACAAGTGACACTAAATATCATAAATAATATCCATTTATACGCTCATGCGTAGTCGGATACTTTAATGCAATTCACTGCTTTTCTAAATCATATAAAAAAGCACAGATCTCCAGTCAAACCACAAAAAATACTTATATAAAATTGGTGAATAGATTTAATGGATTACCAATATGTTTTAAATATTAATACATCTAAAATATATCTAAAATATCATGAAGGACCACAATAATGAGGTGTCATAAATTTATAATAAAAAAGTTTGAAAAAGTAAGAACTATATTATAGAGGTGTGTCCAGATAATGTTTATTTATGGTCAGTGATAAATAAAGGTGTGGAATTTTGTCGTATGAAACTTAAATTATGCAGGAGCAGGTGGTGAGTCTAAGTGCAAAAAGATGTTTATTTTCGTGACCATTTTACAAATTCCTGTAGTATGCCACTACGAAACCACTATGGATGTCACACGTCACACACTGCGAAGAGATGAATGATCGTAGTATGATATAATATTTAAGTTTGTGGTATCTTAGATGCCTACGATAATTTTGAAAGGACACTAAAGCGTTGTATTTTATTCAGAGTTGGGGTAACTTGAGGAAATAGAGTAAGAAAGTTTTCTGGTTAATATATTTGAATTTAGAGGGATATGCAGAAAATATATCACATATTTATGAGAAAAACATCCCTTATATTTAGGGGGAAAACAAAATTTGTTGCTAATACTGTATCTATGTATTATTTTCATTTGTAAGAAGTTGGTTTTGAACAATTATAAATATTGACTAATTTATCAACTTTTCTAAATTTTAACAATTTTTAAATTAATTAAATTTGGAAATCTAATCTTGTATCATACGATTGATAAAATTAAAAAAAATTGAATAAAATATAGAAAATTAAAATTTTTTTAATGTTATTTATTTTGACTGAACAATTTACAACACTTTAAAAAATCATCAATAGGATTCAGAATTTTTTAAATTTTCTTTTCTCTCTCAAAACATGAATTAACGTAAGTAACTTTTTGCGAAAGATACCTTTTAAATATGCGTTTGAATCAAGCCATTTTTTAGGAACTTAGATGAAAGTATAGCAGAAATTTTTTTCCAAATGAATCTTCTTTAAATTGACTTATTTCTTATTCGATATTTTTTTACCGTTAATCATATACGAAATTACAATATATCCTATTGAAAGCTACAATATAAATACTTGATGGGTCATAAAAAGCTCAAAGCTAAATAACCACAAAAAAGACTGTTAGGTTAAATCTTTTAAAACCTTTTAAGACCAGCCAGTGGCCGTGGTAGCCGAGTGGTCAAAGTATCGAATCGTGGCTGGCCTTGTCACTAGTTTAAGCCCAGTACCACACACACTAAATACCTGCCGTGTAGGGGAGCGATGCACGTTAAATCTGTCGAGAGCTCAAACCCCCTCCCGTTGATGTGGTATGGTAGTTAGGAGAGGAGGGTGTCAGCTCATGTCGTCCACGTCCCTTGACCATGGTTTAAAATTTTGTGGTTCGTCGCCAAAAGCCCTCGTGTATCGACGCTAATATTCACTTACTTACTTAAGACCAGCCAACGCCTTATATTTGCCTATATTACTGGCCTGAAAGGAGGAGAAACTAGTACAAGAATAAGTTATTTTCTAAAAATACTTTGTAAAAAATCATCTTTAAAACATTAATCTTCATATTATAAGAAAAACCCAAAATCCAAAGATGTCTAGAAATAATATAAAACACAGACTCTACACATCAACAAAAGAAGTAAAAGCTTCAACAAGATAGCGCAGAGCAGCGCAAGAAATACTGTTTTATTAACATGTTATAAATATAACTAAAAAAAGCATGAAAACCATATAAAAATATTTAAAAAAACTTTTTACATCACTGTAAGGATTTATAAAATTTAAAACATAAGAAGTAAAATGAAATAAAAAATTACCAAATAAAATAACCCTCTGGGGATATTTCATTGAAAGAGAATTGAAAAATAATTATCATTAAGAATAACACAAGTTAAAATATTGCTACTTTGTAAATAATTAAGATTAATGTTTATATAATATAATTATATAAAGAGTATGTATCTCTTTATATAATATTACTGTACTTTAATTTATTACGTATAATGTTCAAATTTAAATTGAGATAATGTGCAATAAGTGGGTTAATGATTGTTTTAATTAGGTTCAAATAATTTGCATAAAAATTAATGTGCTCACTGTTTTTTTTACAAAAAGCAATGAAATTATATATATGTTTAAAAATGTAAAAATCAGTATTAATATTATATAATTATCTAAAAAATTGTAAATATAACTGTTTCTAGCAGGTCCCCCTTATTGTAAACCTTTAATTTGTTTATAAAAATATCATTACGATTAATATTGTCCGTTAATTATTTCATTAATATTTATGTAGCAAAATAAATCCTTAAAAGTGCAACAATTAATTAAGTAAATATTTTTATTTGTTAAAAAACTAATAACTTCTTTATTATTTTTAATAATAGCTTTAACACCAAGACAACTGATAAAATTTTGTAAATAGTTTTTAACATTTTACCAGAAGTAATCATGCAAGTTTTAAGGATATTTATAACTGTATACAATTTTCTACTGAATTTAGAGGTCAATTTCAGGTATCTGCATGTCTAATTTCTTATAAATGGTCTATTATACGATTTCTGAATTTTTTGTAATATAGATTAGGTTAATGAAACGGTTTATATTACTAAAAATGTTGATTAAACCAACAAGATAATATTATCTCTGAAAATATTATCTTCAATAACATTCAGGTTACCAGTTAACTCATTTTGGAGATGTACATCAATAAATTCAAAGTAGTCCAAGAATTTAAAATCGTGTATGTTTTAAAAAAGACACTGAACTAATATTATATCTACCAACTTTTTTGTTATATTTAAATGCTGCCTTGATATTAACACTTTTAACAGGAAAAAATGGCAAAGGTCTATAATGCGACTTATTAATAATATTGAAATTTTTAACATCCTGCCTATGTTGATTAATCCTATTATTAATATTATTAGATATTAGATCAATATATTTGTATTGGTAAGTTTTACATTTTAAAAGATAAATGCAAGTAAAAAAATTTCTATCTTTTATTCTTGCAACTGGTGATTCGGTTTTAATTTTTCCAAAAAAAAATGATACTGCGTTAGTAAGAAATAGCTTATTATATTACTTTTAAAATTGATGAAGTAATATTTTTTTAAAAAATATACACGGTTTTCATTTAAATTTAAGGTTTGCAGCAAATATTTAATTTACATTCAAGGTTTGACATGCTGAGGTATGTAAATCACATTAGCTTTGGAACAATGCAGACAAGAGTAATGCCATATGAAATCTATATAAAAAGCAATATTTTACAATAGATTTCTCTTCAGAATATTGCATTAAAAATTCGGTTATTAGTGGAAAGGAAGGTCACGTTGTAAAGCCTGTAAATGGAAGAAACATCTACCAGCCCCTGCTAGAATTTTGGACGTGCCAGGAACGGAGATTTATTGTTATAATATTGCTGTTACTACTGCGTTTCTCAAACTGTGGGGCACGCCCCTTGGGGGGCGTAACAACTCTACAAGGAAGGCGCGAGCATATTGAAAAGTCAAAAACAAAAGACCATTTCAAAAAATTATTAATTTATGGAAAGGAAATAAACAAAATACGTTCTGAAATAATAAAAAATAAAACACACATTCACACTGATATATTACACTTATAATTGTATCAGTGCTACACAATGTATTTATTAATTAATTTAACAATACTAAGTAAAGAACATGTTTACTAACTACCAGTGATCGCATGGGATTCTCATATATAAAATCATATACAAAGATTAATACTTATCTTGATAATCTGAACGTGTTAGAATTAAATTCTTAATTGCCGATTAAAAGTTACTTGATTGTATTTGGGAGAAGAAAGCAATAAATAGCAAATAGTCTGAAATACATAAATCCTTCGCAAACATCGTCCTTTTATTGCATTCCAAAGCCTTCGGAATAATTTTATGGATATCAGTGCTCAGAAAAGACCGTACTTTGGAAAGACGTATACATACGTGTGGGAAAATTAACACTTTGGCTGAACGTGACGTTTATTTACGCCGATGGCACTTAAGGGGCTAAAGTCGCATTTCGTAGTTTTAGCATCAAAGTATAGTATTATTTAGTTCAATACATTGTTATTGTATGAGGGGGAGGGCGGGATGAAAATGATGATTGAATATTGGGTTACGAATATTGAAACTTTAAGAAGCACTGTGTTACTATGTTTGATGAACTTTGACACGGAATTGAAGCCGCATAGAATGAAGTACCCTGTATCAGATACCAAGGAGCTCAGTTTGACTTGTTATCAAGTTGGCTTAGAGCTGTTATTGCTACCAGAGGCGTAAGTTCTTAACGCTGAGTTTTGAACACCACACATATATACTTCAAAGAATAGTTCTTTCATTATAATGTTCATGGACATAAATACAGTACTAATATTTGTTTCCTTTAATTAGATTTGTTATTTGACTGAAATTAAATTTCACTGGAGTAACAAATCTTAATTATGTCTTTCTTTCATTATACGCTATATGAATAATAAATATTACTATTTGCTTTCCTCACTGGTGTAGCATATATAATTGCCTCAGTAATGTAAATATAAATTAAAAACTTGATTTCATTAGGCAAATTGAATACTACTAGAAGAAAATTTATTTCTTTAACTTACTTCCCAACTAACCAAGTTTATAAATTGTACTGATTTTTTCTGGATTGCTTTTTTCCAGACAGTTTTCTAACAATAAGAGTATTTATTCTCTTCATAGTTATGCTAAGATAATATTATTGTATTACATGCTACTTACTAATAGGTATTAAAATGCTAGTAATCTTTCTATAATTCTATTCCTTCCATATGCATTATTAAAATCAGAGATAAATTTTCAAACATTCAAGAAAATTTTTTTTTCATCAAGAAAATTTTGTATGGTAGAAACTGAAAATTAGAGCCATTTGTTAGGATTATATATGTATTTATATATATATAACCCCTTCAGACCAGCGGAAGGAGAAAGAAGCGCTTCCCCAGTCCCGTTCGTTCGGAGAGGATACGCACGCAAGGGACCGGTCGAATTTTCCTGCTAAGCTAAATTTCCTTTAAAAATTCATATTAAGTTTTAAGGGGACTTGGCACCCTTTGAGCAAACTTCTTTATTTACGTATTTAAAAATTATATTTTAGCATTTTATACAATGTTTCTATTCAAGAAAATGTTACCAGATGAAAATTTTCATACATTATTCACACAATTTTAAAAATTTAATTTTTGAAGAAAATTGGGAAAATTTTAAAATCCTACTCCTTTTGTAAAAATTAATTTTTCACCTGAAATTTTTTTTTATAATACTCTTATGGATGATCTAAACAACTTTAGGGATCGATTTTAGAATAACTTCATTCGTTTTCGAGAAAAAAAAATAAAATGTTGATATACAGGCTAAAAATCAACGAAAAAGCCAACATGTCTTACATTTTTTTTTTTTTCAAAAAATTATTCAGTTTATAGCAAAACGGATCTCTAATTTTTATTACATGCTTTATTTTCAACAAGTAAGAAAAAATGGAAGTGATTGGTAAATAATTGTCGAAGGAGTAGAATTTTGAATGCACTAAGGTTTCGAAAAATACAAACTGAGAAAAACAGGTTTAAAGTTTATAATTCTGAAAAATAATTATTATAAGCTTAATTAAACTTAAAATACCACTTTAAGATATTAGTTATACGTTTTCTTTAAAATAATTGCATTTTCATATGTTTTCAACCCACACATTTTTATAAATGATCAACTTTTAGAGAGTACTAATTGCACAAGAAAATTCAAGAAAAACGTTAAAAAATTTTTTCTGTCACGACAGAAATTTTAGCTGTTTTTCTTCTTATAATATTAAAGTATTACGTTTGTGTGAAAAATATATCAGGAAGAAGAACTGAAATTATAAAATTATTAATATAAAATGCCTTAATTTAAAAATTTTTACATGCACACATTTCACAAGGAAGAAAAACTACATTATTGTATTGCCTCGGAAATATTCTGCTTTTAATACTACACATTCTTTTTTTATAGTTATTATTTTTATTTCTAAAATAGATTTTTTTATCATAAAGCATTTTTAGCTTTTTTTTCTAAAAAGGGGTGTGGCTGAATTGCCTAATTTGTTTTCAAATGAAGTTTTAGTCAACTTCTAACTTTCCGACATGCACAAGTGATATATCAATCGAAAGATAATAATGCAAAGAATAAGTTCAAATGAAAATAAAAAAAAACGATAGGTTTGTGATTTTTAGGGTACCATGTCCCCTTAAATGCTATCAAATACGCTAAAACTTACTATTTACTATCATTGATAATAATTGAACATGGAGCACAAAAGTTTTCGTTATATTTAAAAAAAAAACAATTGCGAAATTTAAAGAACATGTTTTCATTTTAATAAAAAAAATTACATACACTTTAGAAAAATGACTAAAATCCCATACATTTAAATACGAATATAGAAGATATTAAAAAACTAAACCAACTTATTCAAAATATAAAGAGAAATCCATAGAACAATAGATCACGAACCTCTAAATGTCCGATTCTCTCGCAAAATGAACATGTGCAGTTGTTTATATTCATAAATATCTCGGATCTAATTAAAAAAACACGGATCAGAAGGCTCATTTTTAAGTTCAAAGTTTTATGAAACATTATTCGAAAAAAAATCGGCTTTTAACCGCCACCTAGTGCTTGTAAAAATTAATATAAAAACGTTCCTGACTCTGATCACACCGGTGTGATCATGGGCCTACGAGCAGCGAAAGCTCAATCACATATATGATACAGTGGGCAGTAGAGGGGGAAACGCGTGATCACATATATGTGATCATGGTCCTGAACGGGATAAAATATGATACACAATTTAGCAAATTAATATTTATATCTACCATCCGTCTTCATTCCGAATCTAGATTAAAATCAACCGCAATCAATCAAATAAACTTTTGTTCCCAAGAATTATTTTTCTCTTTTCAATTTAAAAAGAAAACATTAAATTTCCGCAGGCACATAATTTCAATTCTTTCATTTTGAAACAAATTTAACTACGCTGTATTTTTTATTAAAAATTTAGTTGAAGAATTAATTTTTCCAATGGATGTGAAGCGACTGATCAAATTAAAGCATCACTTTAAGTATCGCTGAAAACAGAGTTCTCTCTTTCCAATGAATCTCCAAATTTATAACACGATTCTTCAAATTTACTTGCAGATACTTCTTGGTGACACAACTAAATTAATCACATTTATTATAACATTATGAAAAATTGAAATTTCTGCGTGGATTAAAATGTGGAGGAAAAATTGCACTTTTTAATTTTAACAAATTGCACAGACCAAAAGTTGTATTATTAGGTTATAGAATTTTAGCCAGAAAGGACATCCTTTACTTTCATTAAAATATTCCCATGTTATAAAGCATATTATTAAGGCAACTTATTTTCTCAATGAATGATCCGCAATACCCAGACAAAGGACTGGGGAGTTCCCCAATTGAAATTTCTTTTGAGAATTCTAATATACGAGGTAGGATTCAAAAGCTCCCGGGCTGAGTCTATAACTTAAAAAAATATTACTAATTAAATTACTGAAACACATCCTCCTTCGAAATAAAACCCTTGAGCAACAACACACTTTTTCCATAGCTTGTAAAGGTAATCGAAACATTTCTAGAATCCCTTTTTTGCTATGTCCTTTCCATGTCCACATGTCCAACTGATTCTGCGATGCACTTGAAGGAAGGAAGATTCGATATGAGTAGCTTCCGTTCCGTACGCAAGTACTTTATTGACCACGGCAAAACGATCATCCTCACGTGATGTTTGGTACTAGTTTTTGTATAGATATCATACCACCCCATCCCCATGCCAGTGATTCGGTGAATAGGTGAACGAGCGATACCATATTCGTGGTGAGCATGTAAGCAGTTGCGTCACTTTGTGGATTGCGTCATTCGTGCGTAATGACTTGAGAATAGCGTCATTTGTGAGAGACAGCTTGAGAATTGCCTCATTTGTGTGAGACGGCTTTGTGTTTCGGCTTAATTGCGTCATTTGTGTCTGACGGCTTAATTGCTGTTGCGTTAGACTGATGGCGCCAAGACTGTAGCGCGTGAAGGGTGCGGTTCACTTTCACCAGGTCACCAGGGTCACCAATGAAGGAAGGAAGGAATTGATCTTGGTACCTTCCGTTCCGAACGCGAGTACTTTATCGACCACGCCAAAACGATCGTCTCCGCGTGATGTTTGGTACTAGTTTTTATATAGATATCACATCGCTACACAGTTTTAACTACATCTGCAGATTGAAATCGCGGATCTAGCAAGTGACATGCCAGTTTAGGAAATAGGATGAAGTTGCAGGGGATAAGCTCAAGGGAGTAAGGAGAATGTGTTAACTGTTGTTTGCGTTTTCGCAAGAAAGCCAGTGGCGGTGTGCTGGATGCCATGCAAAAAAGCCCATCATTGCTCAGTTCACAATTTCGGTCTCTTCTTATAACTGACTCACGAAAACGACGCACGATATATTCCAACTGATTCTGCTATTTGCGCTATTGTTTCAAGTCTGCTTTTAAGTGCCACTGCAGAAACCTTTTCGATATTTTTAGCGGTATAGGAAATCTGTGGAAGTCCAGAACGTTCGTCGTCTTCGACACTTTCCCTTCCTTCTATAAAGCGTCGATGTCATTCAAAAGCTTGCGTTTACAATAATGTATCACTGTTGCACACATACTTCAACGTTTCGTAAGTCACCGTAGCACTCTTTCCCAAGCAAACACGAAATTTGATATTCATTCTCTGCTCAACACACCCTATTTCTTTCAATTACCGAAGACTAAATAAATATAATATATATGTAAGAAAATGAAACTTCTACACATAGATCGGAATGCTGTTTATTTAAAAGAAATGACATACCTTGTGAACACTTAAAGTAGTATTGTAGTTCTAGATGTATACTATTTTTTCAAAAACATGGGATGATACCAAGAATAAATGACTTCAAAGTATAAGGGCTTTACTTACGTACATTTCAGGTTTCTTTGTAAAGAAAGGGGGTGCGAGTTATACGGCGAATATACCTAAAAATAAAAAATACAGTTCGAAAGTATAGATGTGCGTTGTACGCTGGTGCACGTTATACGCCGGATTTTACGGTACTAAGGATAAAAATCCGGAATAATTGCTCAAAGTTTGTCGCGACGCTGCGTTTGCTGGTGAAGTTTGAGACACCGAATAATCCCCCAATATATTAAAATGAATATATTCATTAATCTTACAAATAAATATCAGGAAGTGTCCTAAACCTAGGAAGTGGTCAACTTAATCGCTATCCTAAATTGCTGGCATAATCAAATCACTTATCTTACTGCTATTCGAAGTAGCAGCACTAGTCATGTTTGACCAGTTTTTCTTGATCAATCAGCCTAAAGATTCTCTTCACTAACTCCGCGGACTTCAGATATTATTTTGGATAGTCTAACTTCTACAGTAGACTAACGACTAACTCTTACACTCATTTCGATTGAGTTTAAATAACACTTAAATTAACATAAATCACAGTTTCTCTACAAAGAGCAATTTTATAAACATAGTACAGTTAAGAAATATTTTTCCCAGAGGATTAGTCACAGAGACAAGGATAGGACCCTTCACAAGTAATAAATATATAAAACCTAAAATCACTAAAATATTTAAAATAAAAGAAGGCGACCTAGAAAATCCTTATTATTTTGTATTTAGGGCTCATAATAATGATCCAAATGACAATTATCATTGCTCAGGACGCATTTATTAAAAAAATATCTTATAATCTAAATCTGTCTCTTGACGAATTTGAATCCAAAATTTAATAATAAATACTACGGATAATAGAATATTTTCATTGATATTTTTCAATACATTTTACAAATATTTAATAGTCTAATACATGAATATGTAATGAAGCATTCTGAAAAATCGAAAAAACAACAACATTGCAAGTCAGCGTTTCTCAAACTGTGGGCGCGCCCCTTGAGGGGCGTGATAACTCTACAAGGGGGGCGCGAGCATATTGAAAAGTTGAAAAAACTGAAGATTATTCAAAACATTATTAATTTACTAAAAGTAAGAAAACATAATACTTTCTGACATAATAAAATATAAAATACACATTGACACTGACATAATACACTTATAAAAGTATCTGTATTGTACAATGTATTTTACAATTAATTTAACGATACTAAGTTAAGAACAAGCTTGACAATTACCAGTGACCCCATGGGCTTGTATTAACACTTATCTTGATGATTCGTACGGTTTATAATTAATTCCTTAATTGCCGATTAAAAGTTACGCGGTTCGGTCCCCAATGCCACGGTTTTCCACGTAGACGCGCGTATTTTGATGGGGGGAGAGGAGAAAAGGAATAAATAAGTAAAATCCACTGAAATAAGTAAATCCTTTGCAAAGACTGTAAAGGTCCTTTTGATGTATTCCAAAGGCTTAGGAATAACTTTATAAATAGCAGTGCGCAGAAAAGATCGTACTTTGGAAAGACGTATATATACGTCCAGAAGATTAATGCTTTTGCTGAGAGAGACGTTTATATACGTCTGTGGCACATAAGAGTTTAAAGTCGTACACTGTAGCTTTAGTGTAAAAGTATAGTTTTTTTTAATTCAATACAATGTTATTGTATGGAGGGGGGAGCGATGAAAATGATGATTGAATATTGGGTCGCGAGTATTGAAAGTTTGAGGAGCACTGTTGTAAGTCTTTAAAAGATGTTTTTCTTAGATATTTAATTAGATTTTCCATAATGCCTATTACAAAATGAATGCAGTTTTAATTGTTAATTATTTTATAGTAATTAAATAAAAGTTTTTTGGTCTTAATGAGTTACATTTAAAATAAAAAAAGGAAGTGTAAATATTAATAAAAATATATACAGTGAACCACAAAAGCGTGTTCGTACACTTGCAATTTTCTATAAAATTTCATGTTTTCGACTAATAAAAATTAATACATCGGAATTGTAATTTTTTTTATGATACCTGCAACTTGCTCTTAATCGAATAACCAAATGAATTTTTAAAAACATAGAATAAATATTATTTTGAAAAATTAAAAATAAAACGACTACCAAAAAATTACGTCACAAAAGTCTTCGTGCACTTAAAAAAATCTCAACATAGCTTTAAATATTGTACTTGTTTCTTAATTTTTTGCTTAGTAAGATATCTTCTAGCATCGACAACAACATTTAAACGCCTTGGTACATATTTGCAATTTTTTTGTAATTTCTACATCAATATTCCACCATTCTTCTGTGATTATTGTTTTTACTTCACATTTTGTTTTTATATGTCGTGTTTTCTTTATTTTTAAATCAAATTCTCACCAAATATGTTCTACAAAGTTTTCAGAATTTGGGGCAGCTATAGGGAGACCAGCGGCGTACATTGCGAGCAGTGAGCTTGACGTCATTATCTTGTTAAAAAAAAGGAGTTGTTTCCAATATATATATATTCAAGTTTTGTGTGGATAATTAAAAATTTCTTTTTAAAATATTGAAATATAGCTCATGATTCACAATGTGATAAAAAAAAATATCAAATTACCTAATCCTAAAGCCAATTTACACCTCCACGCAAGAACGCCTCCTGTTCTATGCTTCAGCACAGAGGTGGAGATATTCTTATTCCTCATAAATTCATGGGATTAAGTTTCTCATGTTTTCATTTACAAACTATTATACGCTCGTCGGAAGCAAAAATGTTAATTTGCTGTCAATATTAAATTTTTTGAAACTTCATCTCAAGCATCTAGTTGAAACAGTGAAGCATGGAGGTGGAGGTGTTCCTGCGTGTGGGGGGGGAGAAGGGTAAATAGGCTTCATGATTAAGGGCAGTTTGAAACCTCTCTCTGCCTAGAAACTGACAACGTTAAATTGGCTGTTTTCGATTACCTTTTCTCAAAATCTGTTATATGTACATGCTTGAAAATTTTTTTATACAATTAAAGTACAACTTTCTCATTATACTAAAATGAGCTTTTAGCTATAATTTTGAATTCTTTCATGATTTAAAAAATATCTTATCAAGCTTTGCGAAATTTTACACATTTTCACATGAAAAAATTGTAAAAAATGAATTTTTGTGTTTTTTTTTACAAAAAGCTCAATTTAGTATATATTAACCATCATTATAAGTATATCATAAAAAATTTACATACCTGTGAATAGTAGTTTCTCGGGAAAGGTACATAGAACATCAAAATTTACATTTTGAGATAAATTGATTTTAATGTATACAGTGAGGATTCTAATCGGTTAGTAAATAAAAAAATAAAAGGCTTTATTAACAATAAAAGATAAATGTTTGGGCTTATATCAGACGTTCAACTTTTAAGCAAAAACGAAGTGCTTTGTTCACATTTCTCACCATTCAAATGGTGGTGGCCCAGTTTCAATGATTAGTTAAAAATAGATTTTAAGGGCTTCTAATTACCTACAGGTTAAATTAAGGTACTTTTAGAAAGGTTAAAATCTGTACAATTTAAAAATGTAAAAACCTCAAATTGTCAAGAAAATGTTTAGCTTTCCAACAGCCCTTAAGTAATTTGGTATTTTTCGACGATATTGTGAATCATGAGCACTATTTAAACATTTTAAAAAGAAATTTTAAATTATCCGCCGAAAATTTGGATATTGGAGACTTCATTCTTTTAACAAGATAATGAAGTCAAGCGAATTGTTCTCAATGTACATCTCTGGTGTCCAGTGGCGCACACAGGAATTTTTCAGGGGGGGGGGAGGTCCGGGATCGAAAGTTCACCCTTCTTGTATCATGCTCCTTTTGATTTTGACGATTTTCGGGAACAAAATACACTAAAAGACCAGTTTTTGAATAAATATTTAGAATTAATTAATAAAATTAATCATTAATAGCAAGTAATTAATTAAATTTTACGTACTATATACTTAGAATTAAAATCAATCGGGAAAAAAATCAAGGGCCTTGGGGGGTCGGGACCCCCAGGACCCACCCCTTGTGTGCGCCACTGCTGGTATCCCCTATAACTGCCCCAAATTCTGAAAACACCTTCTAAATCACCTGATAGAAACTTAATAGAACATATTTGGTTAGAATTTGATTTAAAAAAAAAAAAGAAAACATGACATATAAAACCAAAACGTGAAGTAAAAACAATAATCACAGAAGAATAAAGGAATATGGATGTAAAAATTACAAATCTATACCAAGACGTTTAAATGTTGTTGTGGACGCTAGAAGATATCTTACTAAGTAAAAAATTAAGAAAAATAAAATATTTATAGATATGTTGAGAATTTTTTTAAGTGTACGAAGATTTTTGTAGCGTAATTTTTTAGTAGTTTTTTTATTTTTAATTTTTTAAAATAATATGTATTCTATGTCTATAAAATTGATTGCGTTATTCGTTTAAGAATAAATTGCAGATATCATAAAGGAATTACAATTCTGATATATTAGTTTTTATTTGTCAAAAACTTAAAATTTTATAGGAAATTGTAAGTGTACGAACACTTTTATGGTCCACTGTATACAACCGCATAACAAAGACTATTAATTTCTATAACAATTTTTGTCTAACATGAATATAATAAATTATCTTTCAACGTTATAAAATAAGTAAAGTTTGTTTAAAATAATACTTTCAAGCGTTATCTTTAGAATATTCAAAAATTTAAACAGACGCATGCATAACAATTTAATGAACATTTGCCAATTTTTTTTTAAAAAAAAGGCATACCTAAAAATCTTTAATGGAATTTTTGACAATTCCAAAATCATAACTAATACTCAGGAATTAAAGTTCGGAAAAAGCTGTTGTTACTTTTAATTTTCTCTAAAGACTAGTTAAAGAAACTGTTCGCAGATAAAAAAACATCATAAACAATGTCTACGCAAACGATCACACAACAAATAAATGTACGCCAACTCATTACCTCTCTAGCTACAAACGATATTTTCACTCTAAAATGCATTGCAATAAACATAAAAGATAATGAAGTGTTCTACAAAATAAATGCATATTAACGATAAATGGCGTATACAATCAAATATGCAATTTATTCTTAATTTAGAAAATATGAATAAATGTAATCAAAATAGCTCATTTGGGAGCCATACGTTACAAAAATTTATTCCATATCTATCGCAACCGTTAGTTTTGTTATAGTTTTATTTAACAACAAATAAAAGAGAAAGTCTAAATGTGCTGTTTCTGTGAAAACCTATTGCTTTCATTTCAAAACGCTAGGGCATTAAATTTATTATTATTTCCTGGGACTTTTTTTCCCTTTCATATTTTTATTTACTCTACACAAAGCTAATTTAAGACTAATTAAATTTAATTTATTAGAATCGTTGTTTGATTGTAGGTTTAATATTCACCGTTTTCTTTTGAGGTTTAGGAAATGAGATGTATCAAAATTAATATATTTTGTGAAAACACAAGAATAACAAGAATAAAATAGAACGCGTTTCTTTTCTTTTTTCGTTTCCTCACATGGAATATATTTAACAAACATTAGGAGTATATTTAATCATACAATTGTATCAATATTCAGCAAATTTATTCATAGTTACAAACAGGCATAATCCCTCTCACACATATACCATTTTTAAATTTTATAAAAAATAATATTTACGACAGCTGTTTTCCCATATGTGTTCAAACATATATGAGATTTAATTTTGTATTTTTGTTTTAAGGGCAGTTGGAAAGGTAAAATCTTATTTTTTTGAATATTTGAGATATTTACATTTTCTCTCAAACTGTATCTACCTTTCTAAAAATTCCTTACTTTAACCTTTAGGATAATTAGAAACCCTTTAAACCTATTTTTAAGTAATCATTGAAACTGGACCCCACCCATTTGAATGGCGAAAAATGTAAACAAAGTGCTTCGTTTTTACTTAAAATTTGAATGTTGGATATAAACCAAAGCATGTATCTTTTATTGTAAATTGAGCCTTTTTATTTTTTTGTTTACTAGCCGATGAGAAGCACCGCTATATACATTAAAAACAATCTCAAAATGTTAATTTTGATGTTCGATGCACCCCTTTTCTGAGAAACTACTGTTCAAAGGTATGTAAATTTTTTTATGATGTATTTATAATGATGGCTAATTTATACTAAAATGAGCTTTTTGTAAAAAAACTCAAAAATTTATTTTTTACAATTTTTTTATGTGAAAAATGGGCCAAATTTCGCAATGTTTCATAAAATATTTCATAAATTATTCAACTATTCACAATTAGCTAAAAGCTCATTTTAATATTGTGAAAAAGGTATACTTTAATTGTGTGAAAAATTTCAAGCAACAACAGTTTTTGAGAAAAAGTACACCGAAAACAGCCAATTTAACATTGTGAGTATATATATAGAGAGAAAGAGATTTTCAACTCATCTTAACAAAAATTGGATATCAGTTTTTTGTAATCTTGGGGTATTTAATTTTTTTAAATAAAATTAAGGATTTTCATTCACTTTATCTGTCTTGTTATTTACATATTAAGTATTATAGATGTATTTCATGCAAAAATAAAGAAAAAGAAGCGTAATCTATGTTTCTTTGTTTCCGAGAATACAAAATGAAGTTCCCATCTTATGATAATTTCATTAAAGAATTTATCTTTAAGTTTAATAGATGCTATTACTTTATTTAAATAGTAATTTACACGGGTAATGACGAAATATTTTTAATGATAATTAAATTAAATGAATATTCATCTTATATGCTTATTTAAAAACAAATACATCAGGTAACGAAACAATACTTCACATATTGTGAACAATATGTCCTGTGGTTGCTGTTGTCGTGTGCTTCCCTTCGGGAAGGAAGGAAAGTTGCCAGAACGTGAGACAGGTTGGACTTCTATTCGATAGATGATGACACCACCTATATCCACTTCCACAATTCGGACATGGGCAAGATGGGAGGGAAATATTCTCCAGCACCTTGATTACCCTGCGACCATCCACAGGACTTTCAAACCCACTGATTTTCCGAGCAGGTACTCCGTGTGTAATCGGATAATATTTGGTGGAAACAAGCATCGAACCCAAGCCCTCCGGTCTGGAGTCCGATGCTCTAACCCAAGGGGTGTCAAAATCGCGGAAAGTTCACAGTCCTTTCAATATATTGGCACACCATAATATGTAATAAAGTATCAAAATTTCCCCCGAAATTGGAAAGATAGTTGCAAAGAAGAAATGTCAAGTGTCAGGATGTACATTTAAAATTTTTCTTGTTCTTTAATATATGTGTATCATAATGTATTATTCGAAACAAACCTACGTTTCTATGAATTTTGATTTTCTTTGCGGCCCTAGATTAAACCTTGTTCATTTGTCCTAAGACAGATTTTGAGTTCGACACCCTTGCTCTAACCTCTAGGCTACACATGGCTCTCATGTTTTCTAATACACCAAATAACTATTGCACTGTGAACAATTTGCAATAAGCTTATTCGAAGACAAAACCAGGACGTACGTGTAGTTGAAGTTTACGCATACTTTTTCCCCGCGTAAAGTGTTTAGCGACATTATGGAAAAAATTGCTGATTTACCAGGTTTCGATGAAAGTCAAATTATTATGTCTCGGTGCTTGGAAGCATTTATTTCAGAAACGATGAGTATGGGAGGTTTCTCACTTGTAGTGGTTGTAAGTACTTATAGATAAAATTGTATGGATGGTGTAACGACAAGTCAATGTATCATCCCTGACAGATAGATTCTAAAGAAGAATGGAGACAATTACATGTTCGCTTTGATCATAGGGTTGCAACGACCGATAAGACCTGCAGTTACAATATTAGTAACTTAGACGGAATGCTTTACATACAGTACGGAGTATACAGTTTCGTATGGGCCAACGCATGCAGCCAATGACTCCTTAAGACTCTTTGAGGCCTTGGGCTCCTTATGCAAAAGTATTCCCTACCTGAAATCTTTAAAAGTAGACAGCATGCAGCATGCAATGTCAAATTCTCGATCAAAAGGTAATTTGAAACAAATAAATCTGCATGACTCAAGATCTCAAAAACCTAGGTATAAGCCGGCACGAATAAATTAGTTGAATGATTATTTATGGTATTAGATCTAGGTCTAAAAAAGGTCAACAGTCATCACATAATATTACATTCTTTTGTGAAATCCCCTGTTTTTCGGAGATTATGTACGGGAATAATATTTGACCTTTAAAATTATCTGTGTCATGATCTTATTAAGACAGAATCGAGGGTGAAGCCTTGGGTCCGGGCCCAGTTGGCCCATACCTTAAGAGATTCGTGTATTGACGACACCTCCTCGCCTATAATGTTACATGGAACATTGGCATTGGGACACATAAGTCTGAAAAAAAATCGCCAGATATAATGAATTTGTTTTCTAATCAATCCCATTGACGCACAGGGGAGTTCGAATTCTCTGATTTCAAACATAAAACGTGTACGGTTGGTTGAATACAAGACGGAGGTAGCGTATTATGATGTAGCTGATGTTTTCATGGTCTCATTTCGACTCATCATCCTCACAGAACACTCGGGGTAACATCTCTTTAAATATCATTGCAGACAAAATGTACTCCTTCATGACAACAACTTTCCTAGTGGGTAACGGCGTTTACCAACAGAACAATGTATCCTGTCATAAGGGCCAAATCTTCTGGTAGTGTTTCGAAGGTCAATACGTTGAATTTCAAGTCATGTATCAGACTTCAAAAATTTACCTATTACAAATCCAATCAAACATTTGTGGTTCCACCTGGAAAAACGAATATGTGCGGTTACGCTACCACTGCTGAAATTATAGGACAAGTTAGGGAATGCCCGGTACTAAATACTTTTGACTACCTAACAGCATCTTGTTGAGTCAATGATTCGTAAGGTGTTGTTGATTTGAATGACGAAAGTTGGTCCTACTTCATGTTAAAATATTATCTTTATGTAATATTAAAGGCATATATACATAGAAGAGTTAATATATTTTGTGCAACACTGGCACATACACACATAATATAATGACTCTTCTATGTATGTATGCCTTCAATATTGCCATGAGAAAAATGTATATTGAAGTATGAGTTATATATCACCATAAATGTTTTACTTAAATTTTTATTTAGAGTGACTATTGATTATTATGAAGAGAAATAAAAATGATTAAAAATAGTATATGCCGTACTAATTTGGAATAATGAATCGCTTTTTGAAAACAATTTTATGCACTGCCATTCCTCTGTTATGAACGCCCTTTAGAACTGCGATGACTGTTATTTTACCAATCTTAATGAGAGTCAAGTTTATCAGAATATTTTTGATTTTACGGACCATTGCACTAGTAATGTATTTACAGACCTTTAACAAAAAATCAACAATATAATTATAAAGTATAATAAATTTAGAAATAAATTAATCAGTTCAAACATGAATTAAAGTATGTATATATGTCTATATTGAAAAAAAATTATTTTACATCATGAAATGAAAGCATTATTTAAAAATGAAAAATAAATGATAAAAGAGTTAAAGTAGAAATAAAATTATCGAAATAAAGAGAATTATGTCTCATAACAGCAGAAAAAATTCATCAATGAATTCTATTGTTGAAAAGCCAAACGATATACAGTACAAATAAGAGCAAATTTTGTTGTTTCACAATATAAGCGTACATATAGATATGGAATTTTCAGAGACATTTTTAAGGTAAAATAATATTTTTTTCAAAAATATTTATGAATCACACAATTTTTTGATGAATTTGCTATCTTGTTATATCGTTATCGTTTGAAAGAAAATGATACAGAGTATATGATCACCGTATCACTTTAAATTTATAGAATGTGTGTATGTGTGTCTCTCTCTCACACACAAACACAATGTATACAGTAATAATACTCACAGAGGGATCAAATATCAACCCCTAAAGGAAATCATAGTCTTAAATTTATGAAGAAGAACATTATTTAAATATTCAAATAAAATCACTTTTCCTCTAATTATCAGATTAACTGTACTTGAAATTAGAAGTAAAAAATAAAATTAAAAACAATTGGTACTGTTTAATTTTTATTGGAAACCGTTTATGTTAAAAAAAATCCAAAACTCCCCCCCCCCTTCGCAACAAAATAAATAAATAAAAATAAATAAATAAATAATAATGCCTAATAAACCTTTAAATCAGTATTTGATAATATATTCTGCTAGAGAGAGAAATTAAAATCATAACATAGAAGAGAGAGAACACACTGATTTATTTTAAAAAATATTTTTATAATTCAAAAAAGCTTTAAAAATGATATATTTCTTTTAACTGTAACAATATTATATTTCTTATAAAAATGTATAACTCATGCAACATCGTTTCATATTTATGTAGCTGCATTTTCCACATGATACTACGAGAGATAACTTCTTCCGAAATTTAATTTATGCGGTGAAGCGATACGAATCAGGCCCTTGATAGTTTAAATGCATTTCCCATATCACTTCAACTCACTTCCAATTTCAAACTAAGCAAACGATATGTTCGCGAAAACGAATGTCAGGTTAAAAGATCCCAGGAGTTAGAATGTCAGCTTCCACGAAAGCCTCAGCTAACAATTTAAGTGCAAAATTCTGTAAACGTCTCGCTGTGAGTGGTAGAGGAAATACTTCCCGCCTTTTTTTCCTTCTTTGTTCTTTTTTGTTCCGCGCTTCGCAAAATCGTTCGATTTGTTAACGTGGCAATCCGTCAAGCAGAGCTTTGAACAGTTCGTGATGCCACTTTCAAGAAACTAATGTTCTCCGTCTCGCCATATTGGGACTTTCTAAATCAGTTTAAAATTGTCAATCTAAAATGATTGGTCGCCTCCAAGCTACGTTTTTGGTCTTTCGGCCGAGTTATCTGTTTCAATTTGTTAGCGTCACTTATTTCAACCCATCTTAGATCACTTAAGAAACTATATATTTATACGAGGGTAGGCATCATTTTTAATAAAAACCTTTCATGAAATAAATAACTGTTTTTAAGAAAATTAGATCGTCATGAAGTCCTGTAATTTGTCAAAAATCTGACGGGAGAAAGAAATGCAATTTATTTTGTGAAAATTCATTATAGACTCTTTTTAAATCGTGTACTGGCTTAGATAGTAACTTATATTTTACCGCTTCCAAAGTTGATGAGAACGCAAATTCAATAAAATGGTATTAAATTCGATATGTATGTAGGAAAAGAGGATATTCAATTATTTTTGTTTGTAGGTTCTCCAGTTTATTTACTTTCTTTTACATATCTTTTTACTGTACTTAAAGTTTTCTCACATAAATAGATAATACTAAATTTCCTTCATTTTAGTTATATATATATTATTTATTTTTATCTAGTCCATTTGAACTACTTGATAAATGCGTTACAATTTTTATATATTTAAGAAAGCACCGTAAAATAAGTTAATATTTCATGAAATTGCACCACAAACTTTGTTTTTGTAAATAGAGCATACAATTACTATTATATGTATCAAATATTAAATAGCTATAAATGGACCAGTCATAGTTTATGTGTTTATTAATTGATATTTCCGTTTCAAAAAACACTCAAGATTTTATTTTCATTATGTACTGAGATTTAGCGAGAGAAAGAGTTTTGAGAAAAACATACATTTATATAATATTACTTATTGATGTTGTTATTAACGTTGTAAACTAACGATTTATTAACAATACAGTTTAACGATGCAGCTTCAGTAATGAATTTAACTGAAAGGGAGCGCTAAGAACAAATTTTGCGAAAAAATCGAACAAAGTAGAGCTACATAATACATGTAAATTACAATTTTACAATTTTAACAATAAGTTTGAACAGTTGTATAATTTGTCCAATAAGGGTTGGTCCCCCATTAGGCGGACAAAAGGGGCTTCTCTCCTCCCAGTACCAAGTAAAAAAATTGAAATTATACTTTCAGGTAAATTTCCTCGAAAAATAGTCATTTGGTTCAGTAATCCGGCATACGTTTAAAAAAATGCTGCTACTTTCCATAGATGGAAAGCAAAAAAAAAAAAAAAAAAAAAATGACAGAAACTCAATTTTTAGAAGCTTACCAGTTAAAATGATACCAAAAAGTTAATCGATTAAGTATGGAAAATGTTAGTGTGTGTGTGCAGTAGTTGGATTGTTTTGACTTAAAAAGAGCATAAAATAAATATTGCCATCATGAAATTTTTATAAATTCAATATCCGAAATTTTTATAGTTGCTTTTAGAATGCTTTTAGAGAAATAATCCAAAATTCATCTAAAAAATAATGCTTGAGAACTACATTTTTTTTCAAAGTGAATCATAACAGAATATAACCTAGTAATTTTTTTTCTTTATTTTTACAAAGGGATATCGTTAATGTGCTTATGTTCTAACTAAAACTTATTTAATTTTAATCAGATTAAAATATCAGGACATAGTACAAAAAAGGGCATTTGAAAGCCACAAAACAATAAATTTGAAAACATGACTCTAATAAAAAAAGAAAGGCATTAGCTAAATTCTTTCTTTTTGGTGGAAATAACTTTTAGAAAAATGCAATAACGTTCAAAAAATATAATTTAATCATTATTAAAGCAACTTAAATCTGTCTTTTTTTTAAAGTCACGTGTCTAAACTTGAGCTTCTAAGTTGAGGATTATATATGCGCTATACTTTTCATCTTAAAAAATGGCGATGCAAGAGAGTCTTTAACTTTTTTAAAAAAATCTAGTAATCATAATGGAAAGAGTTTATCCCTCGTTTGCTGAAGACATTAATCTCTTATCAAATTAATCACAATACTTCCATAACAGACTTGAGGACTTAGTTTCTAATCGCGCAGAGAGTTTTTTTTCCATTTGGAGCTTTCAAATAATCCATTTTATCATTATTAAGCAAAAGTAAAGAAACAAATGGCAAAATCATTTTTATATAAAGGGAGCTGTTGAAAACAATTTTTTAGGATAAAAAAACAAACATCTAATTCAGGTGACGTATTTTTTTCAAAACTTTTAATGCCACACAACTTTAAGCTAACGCATTGTATATGTTACTGTTAAAGTGTGAAATCAGTTATTTCATAGAATTACTAGGTATTTCATGAAATAACTGGACAAGTAAGTTAAAGTGTATAAAATTATTGAATTCTATGATTTAACCAGGTATTCTATAGAATAACTATTACTTGATCGTTAAAGTAAGAAGTACAGCTCTCAAAGGTTTTTTGAACCGATTCTAGTTGTTTTTAATCAGTTTGAACGGCTTATAGCTGCGCGTGTGTGTACCCTTCTCGTTGCTTTTAGGTGTAGAATTTAGGTGATGTATTTATGTTAGAGTTTACATTTTGGCTTATAATCAAATTTTTTTCGACCTGTTTTCAAGCAATGGCTTCTGCAGGAATAGATGACTAACCCGTAAATAGGAAATATTCAATGTGAGAGATTTGAAACTTTATTAAATGAGCGAAGGACAAAGGAAAAAAGTGCTGCTTTAACAAGTGAAAAATTATTAACATTGATAGTAGAAGTAAAAAGTGCTAAAACAGCATAGAAAAAAATCCTACAGGACTATTGGTTACTTCAGCAAAATGATATCCCTGAAGTTCGACGCGCGCGCGCGAGTATATATATAGAAAGGTTAATTATACCAGTAACAGATGTAAAACATATATCCTTTTTTTCCCCTTTCTGTTTAACTAATGTCAGTAATATGAGTTATAAGAAATTATATCATCTGTATTTCTTTATTACTAATCAATCATGTATTATCAGCAAGATGGATAAAAAATGTCTTTTTCGAGAGACTTCATAAAATAACTTTGAAATTGTTTATTTTTCACTTTAACGGTGTATCATTAGTTATTTCATAGAAGGACTAGTTAAAACATAGAATAACTAGGTAAAATATGAAATTGTTCATCTATTGTATACTTTAATTGACTTGCCTAGTTATTTCATAAAATGCCTAGTTAGTCTATGAAATAACTGAATTAAACACTTCAACGGTAACATATATGAAAACATAAAAATTTGATGAACAATTCGGTAAGAATTATTTCTAACGGGCTGCGGATTGGTGTTTTACCATTGCAGACCTGGTACACTCCTGGAAGTGGTACCTCTTTATAGTGAGGCCCCATAGAGGCGGATACCAATCGCAACCAGTAATTTTTAAGCCCAGTTTCCTCCCTAGAGGGAGGAGCCTGAACTCTGATGATGTGAACATGTACTGTATTTAATTTTGCTGAGAGCACCCAAGCCAAACAGACACTCTAGGGATCTTTTATATGCCGTATAATCATACGACATGGCCTTTGTCGATTTTCTGCATCATGAAAATCCACCGACTTGGGCCGGTGATGACCTCGCAACCTTGGGTGCAGAAAGTCAGCGACAAACCAACCACGCCCCTCAGCCAGCTTTGAGAAAGAATTATGCTGCATTGATTTTGATATGCTAAAGTTGTCTTTTATAAATTAACTTTTCAAGTTAGGGTTTACTTACAAGCAACACTACTTCTATTGACGTGAGACCCCGTAATTTTGGACCTATACCAAGTGACGAAGATGACGCAAGAGCTGGTATCACCTCTTCAAGCTACCACGTCACTCTGAAGGACTTTGGCGTGAATCACCCTCTCTATACGGTGGGTGTTCAAAGTCACTAGGGCTCGAACTCAAAACAAGCTGGCTACAAGTTTGCGATCATGACCACTAGGTTATCATCAAGACTCTGAAACGGAATAATTTCTAGCAGATAATAGCCCACTAAAATTACCAAAATTAGCGTGCATTTTTTTTTGTATACAGTAAAATTTGTTTAACTAGAAAACGCTTTCAACGAAGCATCGATTAACTCAAAATAATGCAACGGTCATGACAAACTACTATGTATTTTCATGCTTTTTTCTTTTAACACGAAATGAAAATCGCTTAACATGAAAATATTTCCCTTCTGGCAATGAAGGAAATGCGGAAGTGGAAAACATCAGAGACTTAATGAAATCTTTGAGAAAGTTCCTGTACTATATCCTACTGTATCATGGGAAGAATTCGTTGCAGTAGATGGTGATAATGTGTGTAGAGCCCCAATTATGACAGACAAAGACATTTTAAAGTCTGTTCAATGCTCAAAAAATATCAATGAGGCAGATTCCTGCAACGAGAATGAAATTAACTGTGCAGTTCCTTTTCCCAAGTCATCCGAAATGAGAAACAGCATGAAAAATGTGCGCAGTTATTTAGACGCACATTCCAATTGTGAAATGAATAAAAATAGACAACATCGAACAATTTGTTGACAATTTGCTTCTAAAAACAATGCAAAGAAAATATCAGATTATTTAAAAAAACTCAGTAAATTTTTTTTTTTTTTTTTAAAAAAAAACCTTAAAATTTTGTACTAAATTTAAGTAAGTTCTTGTGAAGATATTTACTTCATTGATTTTTATTAAATACATAAAAATATACAAATCTATGTAAATAAAATATCCTCTAATAGACTCAATTTTGTAGAATATATGATTTTTTTAGCAATATTCTTTAACATGAAATTCTTTTAGCACGAAAAAAAAGAGTATCTGTGCTTATACCTACACGATAAAAGTGATAACTTTGTAGTGTTATTTCAGGAATTAGGTGAATGAAAAACGGGGAGATATATTAGTAGTCATATAAAATTATTTATTCATTTGTCTGTACTCATAAAGAAATATTTTTTGCAAAATATACTATCATATTTGTGAATTAATTGTATTCTAAGAACGAAACAATAGGTTTATGATAGCTGAAATAAGTTATAAATACTTAAGATTCAAAATAAATTATTTAAATATCTAAAAAAACTTCATCAAGCGTTGTTCTATACTTTGTCGAGCTTTCACTTGGATCATTTGACATAATTAAATTGAATTTTGATTTTAAAAAATTCTACTAAAGGCTTTGATTTGTCTTTCGAAAAATCTACGTTAAATTTCCCACTTAAATAATAGGCAATTTGTTCAGAATAGTTGATCCAGCTTCAGTGTTTGCAACTAAATTTTTGTGAATGAATTCGATAATTTTCTCTCCACTTTGATTTGGTGAAATATAAATAGCAACCATTACAATTATTTGTCCTCTACATTCCTCTGCACAAATTTCTCCGATACATGACTCATTAAACCCAAATGATTCAGTAGTATTGTTACGAGTAGTATTGTAACCATTCAGTAGTATTGTTACCATTGTTACGCGCGTTACAAAATCGAGTGTAACAATGCTTGTCTTTTAAAAACGCATCATTCAAGTTCACTCTCCAGCATAGAAGATATCACTTCAAAAACATTTCAGTCTTCTCAGTTTCATGTTTCACGATTTTCACTGCATTTATGAAAAATATATCGATAGGTTAATTAAAATCCTAAATCATTAGTGAAAATTTCTTTACATATCTATCAACAGATTTATTTTTCTTTAATAATTTCATTATAAATTTTGTTGAGTCATTTCATTGATTTCTTGCGGAAATTCGTAAGCTCGCATAGACTCGAAAGGAATGAGTTAAGAGCTCAATCGTTTCATTTTCAAGTTTAAGAAAAATTTAGAAAACCAAATTTTCATTTATGGAAAACAAAAGACCCATAAATATCAACGCGAAATAAGTGGAAAAATATTAATGAAAGTTTATGCATTAACATGGGAAAAAAAACTAAGCACACACACACATTTAAATAACTTCTCAATCAATTCAAATCGTATTCTCAAATATACTATAAACTAACAAAACAATTAGACGTTCCAATTTCCTTTTAAGTTTATATGCGTATACTGGCAATAGCTAATAATTTTATTGAATATGATTTTGTATTACTAAAAATTCCGGCGTATAAAGCGCAACTATACTTTCAAGCTGCAAATTTTAGTTTTTAGGTATATTCGCCGTATAACAAGCACCATTTTTTAACGAAGAACCCTGAAATGAACATGCGCAATGCTCTTTTGTTTTGAAGTAATTTATTCCAGGAATCATTTTAAGCTTTAGAAAAAAATAGTGTGCTTTTAGAACTACAACTCTTTTAGTTCATACGGAATTCATTTCTTTTAAATAAGCAATATTTCGATCTACGTAGAAGTATCATCTTATTTTCTATGGTCATATTTTTTTTATTGTTAAAACTCTCATTTTTGTACCCGGCATATAACGTGCACCCGAAAATTTTAGTCTCTTGTGTTAAAAAAGCACGTTATACGCCGTATTTTACAGTATTTTAGATGCTAGACTTTTTAGTTATAATATGTACTATTGTGCTCTAGAATCTCAACTTATTACAAATATACATAGTATAAAACAATCATTGCACTTGTATTTTACAATATTATTATTAAAAATAGTTGAGAATTTCCTTTTTTCTTTTCAGATGTCAAACCATTTCTATTCGACTGATTTTAGCTCTTTAATGCAGCGGTTGCGAAACTTTTTGACCTCGCGGACCAGTAAATTCATAATTTAAATCCCTAGAACCACTAATAGTATTTTTAGGTGTTAAATATATTTATAAAAAAAAATTGTGATCTAAGAACACATAAAATTTACCTAGTAAATAAAATGAAACTATTAATTATAACCAAATTACGAAAATTTTATTAATAAGCTATAATAAAATAAACAAATAAACAAAAACTGTAAAAACAGAACAATTAAAAAATGGCATCAAACTTTTAGCATTATACATTCCTAGTGTGATGGATATGCTCCTGCTTACTTGATAGTTGTGGAGAATTGAATCAGAATTTTCATCGCCTGTTCACTAAGAAAAGATTATTATTCAGTGTGACCTATTTACCGAAGCGTTGTTCTACGAAGTAGCGTTTCTATAACTCTTCATGTATTATTATGAATTTAATTATGTTTTAATGCATCTTAAAACATAATTTAACGTGATGAGTAATATATTCCACACATTTTCTTGGGTATTAGTGAAATTTTCTCACGGACCACCACTTGACAACCTCTGTTTTAATGACTAGGGGAGACATTACCCCCCTTATATAAAATTGGTGATTATTAAATTTAATTTATCTGCGTGTTTTTTTATACAAAATGTTTACATAGAACGCGTATGTCGAATGCGATGACATAGACGAGAACCCTTATAGGGGAAGAAAAAGAACTGTCAAATTAAATGGCGTCAATGGTAAAACATTCATGGACAGTGTTATTTCAATATATTGAGCCATGCAGTAATACACAACTGCGTTTTCTCCCATGTTTTATGTTATTCGCTGAGTATAATTCTGTACAACAATAAAGCATATTTGATCAAATAAAAACAAATGCGTGATAATGACAATTATATAGGAATAACTTGATATTATATTCCCATAAAATTCCAAAAACTCACAACACATTGTTATGCATTTTTCTTATGATTTTTATTTATTTTACGACTAAACAAACTAAAACAAACATTTCATACTAATATTTACTCTAAGAAAATTGATGCTCCTTTAAAGTTTAAAATTTCAGGGCGTCCTTAGTGATACTCAGCATGTGCTGATTATTGATTTAGAACGCTTAATTTTTTGTGCGTTAAAATGAGAAATTTTGATGCAAAGATATTAGATCAAATTTTTTTTATTAGATCAGGTTTTGTGAAATCCATTTTCTACATATATCTTTGAACTTCAGCAATTAATTCTATATCGTCCAGAAAAATAGATCTTACTGAAATTCATTTCAAATCTTACTCAATATTATTCATTTCGATTTTATTGGCAATTATTAAATTGCTTGGGAAAGGTTTACTTAGACATTTTTTCTCCGTACGTTAGATGTGCAACGTATAAATTTAAGAAAAGAACAAGTATTTAATTTTAAGTTTTATCGTTGACATAAAAACAATTTTCTTTGAATAAAAAAAAAGCAAATTCTACAAGTATTCCATTTTCTATAAACCGATTCCAAGCCATACCAACCAATCCATTTAATCCTTAAAATCCGGAATTTATATCCTCCACTCAACCCACGAACATGGAGTCTATTGCTCCTTTAATGGCAAGTGGGCCTTTTTAATTGCCAAGCGTCGGCCTCTTTGTCCCATTTATATTTGAATCGATGAGATAGCCTGGCTTGGGCAAACTTTGCGGCTGACTGTCAACTTCCGTCGCCTTAAGCTGTATTGAATGAGGGGAGGCGTCTCGCAGTTTTGCTACCGTTTGCAGTTGGTGAGGATTATTTGAGGGGACAACGCCAAATTAGCGATGGCTGTCTCGCACTACCTGCAAAATTAATGACTTACAACCCAATTGAATAAATGAATCGCTCTAAAAATTAAGATTACTAATTAATGAACTGTTTTATGTTAGAAAAAGTTACACGAACCGACCTAATTAAGATGGGCTTTATGTGTTGATACTTAAAATAAGCATAAAATAATGGCATTATTTTCTCTGCGATTCTCATATTAAAGTATCCGACTACGTTCGGAACCGTGATTTTCCAAAAGCGTATAAATGGATAATATTTATGATATTTGAGTCACTTTGAATAAAAATCGTATATAAAATTGTTTAAAAATATTAATACAATGAGAAATTATTTAAGTACAGTATTTTGGCAAAAATGAACATAGAATGACCAATTTTTAAAACATTCTCCCTTTGTGAAAAATGCTTCTATTATAAGAATATTTTGCCTGTATAGAGCTCAGACCACTGTACAGAGGCTGAACTAGAATTTTTGGAACATGCAGCTTAGCAAAAATTTTGAACCTTAACAAAAGCAGAAAAATGTTCATTTTCATACCATGAGGCGTCATGCTTAATCCCCTAACTGGTTTGCCCTTACGGGTTACCCAAAGCTGGCCACAACCGATTTGCCCGAACACTGCACGGGCGCTGATATCTTTTTCGACCATTGATTTGCCCATATTTTTAATTCTTATTGAGACATTATTAGTGTTAGTATTTTAAAGGGATGTAGTTTGTCCTTGGTACTGAAATAATTCTTTTCCCGGATTTTCTTTGTAGTGAAGACGAGATTTTTAATTGAAAGCTGGAATTTAGATTCTTAAAAATATTCGCTACAGAACAGGAATTGACAAGGCAATGCGCAATTTGTTGATAGGTAAGAAATGGAAAAAATAATAATAAAAAAACCACCCGATATTTTCCTTGTCTCAGTTGCATTACATTATGCTTCAAATTGTGTGTGCAATTAAATAAATTAGTTTTTCAAAAAAAAATTTTTAAAAAAAAAGAGCTTAAACTTTGTAGTTTTTAAATAAAATTTATTCCAAAAATTCATGACTATAATTTAAGTAAATTGTCTTAATTTATCAGAACCTTATAGATAACTTAAACATCACGTGAAATTTAAAATACGTAATTTATATATATATATATATATATATATATAAACCTTTTATGTAATCTAAAAGAAATATAAATTTAAATATGTCATGATATCATGCTATTTTTATTATTTATTATGATATTGTTAGTTTCATATTGTGACGCATAATTTGACTTATAGTAAAAATGATTTTTGTGCCATGTGCGGCTCTTTGGCATTTAAAATTCTCTTCATGAAAACTCAAAATAATTCGAATATTATAGAAAATTCTTCCGAAGCATAGAATAAGACATGTGTATTGGTATAAAGAATTCCAATTCCACAGAAGATAGTAAAATGCAAGTGCAAATGCACAGTTAGAATAAATTAGATATACACTCTGTCGCAAAAAATATATGCACCCAGAAGAAATCAAGCTACAATCACGAAACTCGGCAAGAATGTAGTCTGGTAAGAGATATGCAAATGATTAAAATTTCGAAGCCAATGAGACAAGGCTAAGTGTGCTATGCGCATTTTAGTTGCGCAACTGGGAGAGTTTAAAAGCATGAGTACGAGCGCCGTACGGCTATCAAACGAATCTGATGACTTTGATAGACGATATTGAGACTTAGGATGCCTCTAAGACGTAACCGGCGGCAGTACGAGCAGCTGACGGACTTTGATAGGGGCCGTATAATAGGCCTCAGAGAAGCAGGTGGGTCGAATAGACGTATCGGCCGCCACCTCGGTCGGAGCGATATGGTAGTTGCTCGGTGTTGGCAACAGTGGATCACAGAAGGTAGAGTGTACCGTCGCGGAGGGTCAGGACGTCCCAGGAACACAAATGATCGCGAGGATCGTGCAATCAGAAGAGTGGCCACTTCGGCACCAACAACGTCGCTAGCATCGATTCAACGCCACTTACCTCCTTCCAGACATCCAGTGCCATCAAGAGAAACCATAAGGGAGACGACTGACCGAAGTTGGCTTGAGGAGCCGACGTCCGCTAAGACGCTTACCACTGACCCCACATCATAGGCAGTGTCGACTGGATTTTGCCGACCTCGGGCAACTTGGAGTGTGACAGACTGGAGACGTGTCATCTTCAGTGATGAATCCCGATTCAGTCTCAGTGCTGATGACCACCGCACACGTGTCTGGAGGCGCACCGGCCAGAGGTCCGATCCGGCATTTATTGTCGAGCGGCATACAGCAATTTCACAAGGTGTGACAGTGTGGGGAGCAATTTCTTGGGACACACGATCATCTTTAGTGGTCCTTCAAGGCACTTTGACAGCTCGCAGATACGTGGACGATATTTTAACGCCGATTGTGCTACCCATGCTATCAAGTCGCCCAGGTGCCATTTATCAACAGGCTAATGCTCGTCCACATACTGCGCGACTCTCCCAACAATGTCTTCAAGGATATGACGTCCTACCATGGCCTGCCAGGTCACCAGATTTTTCGCCAATAGAGCATGTCTTGGACGCGCTGGGAAGGCAACTGCAGCCGTCGAGATACAGGAGAATTAACTGCGCAGATGCAAAGACTATGGCAGGATCTTCCACAGGGGGTCATAAGTGATCTAATTGAATCGATGCCACGCCGAATTTCGGCTTGTATAGCTGCCAGAGGTGGCTTTACTACTTACTGATTTTTAACCTTTTGCAAGCTGTAACCGCTTAATAAAATGATATTTTGTTCTGAATTTTTAATCATTTGTTTATTTTCATATACACTACATGCATACCAAATTTCGTGAATGTAGCTCAATTTCTTCTGGGTGCATATATTTTTTGCGACAGAGTGTATTTCACAGAGACAAAATCTTATTTAAACATCTATGAAATTGCGGAGACAAAAAAATGAAGCGACAAATTGTAAAAAAACATAAATATGAAAAAGAAATTTATTTGGAGTTGAAAGTATTCTTTTGCTTTCTTTCAAGGAGTGTAAAATTTCATATTAAAACAGTAAAATTCATATAAAAAAAGTCACATAGAAGAGAATCGGGTATTATGGAATATGGAGATAGTGGTTCTATTTGTAAATTAGTTACTAATGTGTGAGAAAACCTTGAACTACTAAAGAGAAATTCACACGATGGAATTCAGTAAGAGTTGGCCACTTGTTGCCATAACACTTGCTACAGAACAAAGTGTGTTGTGCGATTTTTTCAAAGGTTTTTGCCGGTAAGCTTTCAAACACGGTAACCTACTAGTATACATGTGACTTGAACATTGAAGGTAAGCACTAAAAGACTAAAAGAGTTTTAGTTTGTAAATACCTTGGTCGTTTTTTAGGCGCCAATGTTCTGTCCTTCAGTTTAAAAGTTTGTTTTCGAAGATGTCTTGTCGGGTATGATGGAATACTTGGTATTCCATAATACCCGACGTTAATGTATAATATTCCATATAACCCGACGTTAATGTGTAGTATTCCATATAACCCGGCAAAAAATACTGAATAAAAATAAAGTTAATAAATGACTTTTGAGTATAATATTGATGCCTAAACAATAATTATTAATTGTATAAATAGTAATATAGCGTCATTTAAAACTGAAGTATATTTCTTCAAAAATAAATGAATTAAAATGGAAACAAAAAAAGATAATTTTTCTGTTATTTGAAAGTTATTCTGTAGACTAGATCAAGAGATACCAGTAAATAGCTTCAAAGTGACTAGCATTTAACCTGTCAACAGAAATGTCTTTATTATTGATAATTTTATTGTTTCTACACTCATTTTTTCTAGGTCTCAGACTGTGAGACCCCCAAATGACCCAGTTTCATATTCGCCTACAAACTCTGATTCACCTCAGTTTTATTTTTTCAAGAGCCCTAATATGGTTATCCCTGATACGTCTAAGTCAACAAATTTTGTCCTTCCCGTAGAGATACCTCCAACGTCTCCAAAAAAAGTAGGTCAAATGTATAGGTAAGAAAACCGGATCTTATTCTATAATAAAGTATTTCCCATATTAAAAAAGTTTTAGAGAATAAACTAAAAGAAAAAGACAAAAAGAAGGAGCCACAGGCTCCAAAACAGCATGCATAGACCTTTTATTAAGAATTCAAACTTAAACCAACCTTCTAGACCTAAACCTAATAGAGATGACTTCAGTGCTAATAGTAATTAACCATTCTGATGTATCATTTTTGATAGACTTCATGTCATCAACTAAAGAATCAGAAAATAAAGAGTCAGAATGCATCTTCTGTAATGGAAATACCCCGAAGATCAGCGGGAAGAAATTAGGATTCAATACTTCAGCTCACCTGGTTGTGGTCTCAATCAAGGTCTCACTTTGCTGTGCAAGAGCAGAGAAAGATTAAATGGACTCCAAAAAAATAAATGAATTTCATCTATTCTTAAAGATCATTGCTTGAATCTTATTTTAATTATAATTACGAAGTCAATTACTTTTCCAATGATTTAAATCGCCTATTCCATAATACCCTCCCTTTACCAATTGTCTTAAATATTATTTTTTTAAAACAAAAAAAAGAATCATTTTTTGATAGTTATAACTCTTTACGATCTTTTATTATTTATATCCATTATGATTTTGTGGATTTTTATCAAATACCAGTAAAGTTATTCTTAGAAATATATATATATATATATATATATATATATATATATACATATATACATATATATATAAATATATATATATATATAAATATATATATATATAAATATATATAAATATATATATATATATAAATATATATATATATATAAATATATATATATATATAAATATATATATATATATATAAATATATATATATATAAATAAATAAATATATATATATATATATATATATATATATATATATATATATATATATATATATATATATATATATATATATATATATATATATAAATATGGTATTCAATAATACCCGACTCTTATATATTAGTGTCTGGTCTACAAAATGATTTTAATCATTTCATGACAGAACTTGATTTTTTTAAACTAACCACACAAAAAGCTTTTTTTATGATTACTTATTTAAACCTAACTTCAGGAAAACTAGAAAAGGTTTGAATAAAATATAAAGTCAGCAAATACTCATTCAATTAGGAAGCTGATACACCGATTAAAAATAGTTTTGTTAAAACGCAGTACATTGACATTTTGGAGAATATTTGTAAGGAATGATATAGACAATGTCAGTGCATAGACCATGTCATAGATGATGCGTAACTAACACTACATTTTACCTGTTTGTTCCACGAATGGTTACAAAAATATATGTTAATTGGCAAAGTTAATGAAAAATTTTCCTGCATTCAATTCAGCACTTAATTACTGTAAAAAATTCCGATATTTTATTTCTCTTTCTTCAAATAAAAATCCTCAAATATCTCAAATGTTTAAAAAGACTCAACGGATTAATGTTACAAAGCTTTGAGTTAATTTAACACCTTGATTTATTAGAATCTTACAGTGTCTATTGCGTTTTTCAAAGTTTAAGGAAAAATTTGAGTTTTAAAATTTATAAAGTAAAATATCATGAAAGCCAAAATTATTTTTGAAAACTAAATTATATTAAATTAAAAAAAATTAACTGTAACCAATGAAATTAAATATTTTCTAAGAGAACATATTTCCAATACCCCCACCAGAATTAAAAGGAAACCTAATCAAGAACAGAAGGTTTAAAAAATGTGGAATGAAGCATATTTTTAGGAATGTATTAGAAATTAAAACCTAAACTGGACATTTTTTTGCAAAAAAAGTTCCAAAAAGGCACATTCTTTATTGTAAAACTAAGCATAGTACATAACAGAATGCGAAAAAATAGAAGAATTTTATTTTTACTCAATTTTAAAGTTTTCACGCTATTTTTTAATTACTACTAAATATTATAGTTCACTCTCTCCCTTTATATATATATATATATATATATATATATATATATATATATATATATATATACATATACATATATATATATACATATATATATACATATACATATATATATATACATATATATATATATATATATATATATATATATATATATATATATATATATATATATATATATATATATATGTCTTGTTCAAATTTTCAATCGTATATATATAAATAAAATAATTTCTATTCATCCATTCAAGTATAAATACATTTTTTAAACTTGTAGTGGATGACACTCGATGTAATACATGCTTTCAAATATTGATCCATTAATTAAATTAAAAAATAAATTGTATCAAACAAAAATAATAGTCCGATAGCATTAATATAAAGGAAAACCGTTCGTTGTGTCCTTGTAACGCAATGCATAGCATGTTGGACTTCTAATCCAATGGTCACGGGTTCGATTCCGACTGGGATGGCCTAATTTCTGAGTGGAATTTTTTTCTACTATACTATTTTATCAGAATAATTAAATTTAAGGTATCCGAACAACACACACACACGTTGAAAATGACGAAATTCGGTCAGGACAGATATTTTTGTTTTCTCTTTTTTTGAATAAAGCCATCTTTTGGGTTTATAAAACAGATTTTGTTTTGTTTCTACTCTCCCTAGAGGCCAAGCTACAATCAATTTTATTAAGTTAGAAAAACCGGAAGTGGGTCTTTGATCTACCAGAAGTGGGCATTTAAATTACTCGAAATCTATCATGGCGAGTCTGATTACTCAAAATATTACATATGTATTTTTATAAAACTTTTTGAACCTGATATTTATGCTATTTTCTAGAGATGTACTAAAATATTGTTTATTGTATGAATATTTTTTGAGTTAGGGCTTGTTATTTGAATAATGGTCTCATAAAGAATGTGATTTTTCTTATAATGTTTACTCAATCAACACTAAAATTTTCAAATTTTAACAAAACATTAAAATTTTACTACATTCTCTACATAAATGCATCTAGATTGTTTTGGTAATATTTTTACTAATATAAGTTTTTTAATTTTTCTTTAATTGCTTTGAAGTTTTACAAAAATGTTGCTAAAATTTCACTTATAATTGTGATTTCTGTGAAATTTAGGCAATTTATTTTAAATATTGTTAGTTAAATATTAGTATTTATTGGTATTGAGTCCTAAAAAAGCCTTTATAATGTTTAAATATGTTATTTTGTTAAAAAGTGCTCCGAACGTGTTCGGATACCTTAATAAATGATTAAATAGTAACAAACTAAGAAAAAATAGTCCAATGCCTTATTTATAAAGGAAAATGGAAAATTGCAAGGAAATTCGCTTTCTTTTTTGTCACTTAATATTGTGATTTTGTCATATGTATATACATATTAATATTAATTGTAACTATTTAATAAAAAGTAACTAAAATAAAATTTTTGTTTGTTGACCTATATAAGTAGGAATTTACTTAATTTATATATATATATATATATATATATATATATATATATATATATATATATATATATTTCTTGTTTACTTTATAATCGTGGAACAGAAAATCGTCTAAATGTTTCCTTTTTATATGTACACTCTACACGTTGTGAATATTGTTTCATATATCTTAAAAGAATTTCTCCCACACTTACAAAAAACTTTCATGTTCGCACTTTTTCGAACGTTAGAGGATTTTGTGTATGTATACATATATGCACACACAATTTGAAGCATGGTGTAATACTATGTCTTACATTGAAATGGGGACAGAGATAATACCTGCTTTTTGGGATTGCCTTTCCCTTTTAATTTCTCCTTAAGCAACACATTGCATATTGCTTTGCCAATCCCTGTCCTTTGTCGAATATTTTCAAGAATCTAAATCCCTGCCATCCATGAAAACTTCCCACCTACACCACAAAGAAAGTCCCGTTTGAGAATTATTTCAAGCAAACTGTATCTCTTAAAAACAGTCACTAGCATAAATAATTTCATCATAAGAATTAAAAATACATGCAAAGCAGAGATTGATAGAAGGAAATATCAGTGTCCATACTGGAAAATTGGTTTGGCTAGCTTTCAGTAGCCTGTACTGTGTAAGGGCTGACCAGTTATGGAGTTAGAATTGAGCTTAAACTTGGAGATGATTACCAAAGAGGGACTAAGCAGCTATCAACAAAAAATGAGATGAACTACAACTGGTAATTTCGATGAGATTGATTATACTACCGCGCGAGAAGTTTAACCTTTTCACAACTAAAGAAAACATTTTTCGCCATTTTAAAATTGGAGATTATCGTATTTAATAAAACTTATCTGCATTTTTCATGTAGCAGATTGTCAAAATGAAACTTATATGCCGAACGTAATAACGTGAACGTGAAAGCTTGTTATTTTTACGAAAAGATCTTTCAAGTTATTTGGTACCTATGATAAAGCATTCGCTTTGTTAACATTTCAGTTTATCGTGTTGAGTAACAATATATTACTGTGTTTTATCACTGGTTTTATGTTAATCGATAAGTATAATTTTTTTTGTGCAAAAATTAATTATATTTGAACAAATGGAAACAAAGGTATGATAATAAATAATTCAATGATATTAATTCTATTCTATTCCCTAATAAATAAAAAAACTACACATTGATATAGAATGGATTATCCTACTATAAGGATTAAATCATATTCTTATGATTTTTATTAAATTTTTTTTTGTTCCTTGTGTCTAACTCAAAGCAAACTAAAATACACGCACACAGTTGCATACTAATATTTACTTTTTGCAAATTATTGGTTCTATAAGAATTAATTAATTCTACGCAGTCTTTTTAATTCCTTCAGTGGGTCGATAAATGAGAACCAAACTTGCTTGGGAACTGTGAAGCGTCAGACTGATCCTTTGACCGAAACATCTACACATACACCCCAGCACCTAAGGTCGCATATACTGAGATATGCACTGTAGGCCTTGTATCTCATGAGCTGTCACATCAATGAGTTCAGTTGAGAGTAAGTATAAATTAAAAAAATCTCTTAATTTTTTTTTATTTTTTTCACATATTAATTATATCATTATCAAAACTTATACAAATTAAAAAAACTGATTACTCAAATAAATATCTTTGCATTTGATATGCAACTTTAAATATTCACAAAAATTATAGAAAATATATTTTACGTAACAAAAGTTACTTGTTAAAGTAGGTACACCGCAGAGGCAAATAAAAAAAAAATATTCCATAGTTTCTACTGAGAATTTAGCTGATCGAGTATATTTCAGTTTTCGGTTGCATGGCTTTCCATATGTGCTGAATAACGTACGAGTCTGTGGACTTGAATACTGAATTGAACTCAGTGGCGCTACAGCCCATGAGGGCCAAGGTCTACTGGGTCTATCTCATTTTACGTGACCTTAGAAGAACCTTAGAAGTTTCGGTCAAGTGGTCAGTCTAACGCAAAATTGCCAGTGCTCAGTTTTCAAGCAAGCTTGGTATTTATTGACCTACTGATGGGATGAAAGGCTGAGTTGACATTGCATAGACCAAAATTTTAAACCCGTACCTGTGACGTAGAAGCGCGATATACTGCCACTCAGCCACTGGGCTTCGGTGGACTTGAATGGGAGCATTAAAATTACAAACTCAGATAAATGCTCCAGAAATAGCTTTCCAAATAAAGGGATTTTTTTATTGAAATTATCTCATTTTTTACAAAAATATACTGTTTACATAAAATGGTGCACCTCGTCAAAAAGATGCGCAAGTGACAGCGACTCATTACAAACAGTTCTAACGATTTCCAGCTGAGCCCAGTCTCTTATGTGTGTGAACCCCTTTCTAATCAAACAGTAATGTCCTTTATTTTAAGGCTTATAACCGTGACCTCTACGGTTTCCCCCCTAGTATAAGAATCTTTACAACCACCCGGTATTGGAAACGCTTGATCTTGCTATTTGTTTCTTGTCATTGGTGGTCACAGTTGGTGGTTATCAATCAGTGTTGCCATGTTCAAATTAAACGCATAGGTTTCTAAAAGTCTCCAGATAGCATTCCTGGAAAGTATGCGGAACAATTAACTCACAGATGCTTTAGGGAATCCAATTTTTTGGATGCATTTTGATTGCAAAGTTTTTGTTTTGAGTTTGAGCAAGTGGATGTTTGCCCATTGTACGAATGGTTGAAGATACTTGGTTCTACAAATGGCCTACCTTGAGAAAAAAAATGAATTTAGTTTCTACCGTTGAAATAACATTTCCTATTTCACGAGCACCGATTTAGACCAGAGGTGGTTTTAATGGTTGGTGTATCTACATCCACCCTGGGCTCCACCTTCTGAAGAGCTCCGCAGAGCATCAAATTTACACTTTTTTCCAATGCCACCAAACTTGAATCTATGAGGGCAATTTCCATGGCGTACAAGTTTACAATTAATCTCAAGACTTGATAACATGTTTGCATATTTTCATTACATCATTGTTATACTACTATGCACATATACTTTTAACTTCACTCGGTTGGATTGTTGTTCATGACCGTAATAGATGCGTATTTGCTACTTTGCTCTTAGCCTCTCATGGAGTTCAGACTTCATATTTACAAATTCAAAGGTATGAAAATAAATTTGGGGATATATGTTTGTTTTATCCTAATATATATGATAAACGCGAAAGTTTGTGAGGATGTTTGGGAGTCTTTCACGCAAAAAACAACTGAATGAATTTGAATGAAACTTTACAGTAATATAGCTTATACATTAGAATAACACATAGACTATAATTTATAGTATAGGCTATAATTTATAAAGATAATGTGTGAAGTGTCCAAAACATAACGATATTTGTCAAGTAAATAGGAAAAAATTCTGCCATTTGCAAGCAATTCTGGCGTGCGCAGCAAAAAAAAGCCCGTGACAGCATATTTGAAAAAACACTTTTTGTTTTATCTACGCAAGGCGCTGGCTTCTAATTTGTTCCAATGATCAGTGTAATGTCTATTTTTTATTTCAGAATAAAGCTAAGTTTTGAAGGGAGAGGCTGTTTTAAATCCCTCTTTATTTGCTACTATTCGTTTTTTTTCATGTGTGAACCATAAGAAAATGATCCTTATATCAAAATAAATACTTTTATCGCTTCTGGTACTTAAAGTAAATAAATTTGTCTTTCACCCCACATCATTTGGACAAATTTGTATAACTTGTTTGTGGTTAGTGTAGTTAATTATAACGCTATAATTTTAATTGAATAGGCAGATATTGCATTTTTTAAGTATAAAAATAATAATAACTACTGTATTGTATTTTTTGGAGTGAATGAACATTAACGTAGCACTGTTCAGCTACATGAGGGCATTTCGCGACGGACAACGTAACTTTGAATCATGGTCAAGTGACGTGGACGACACCAGAGCTGGTACCCCCTTCTCTTAACTACCACACCACACCAACTTAACAGGAATATTCTACCAATAGTTAGCAGGCATATTCTTTGAAATCCACTCTTCCAAGATGTATGGCAGCGCGGGTTCTATGATGAGCATTTTAGCGGTGAAGGCGAATAGTTTTGTAGCAGAAATTGCGTTTTCAGCTCACTGCGTTTTCAACGGATTGCAAAGATTATCATTTCTGTCCCGTAAAAATTGTTAATGTCAAAATTTAAGTGTCTTATGTTTTTTGTATGTTAATGAAGACATTAGAAAACGATTTGACTATTTATTTTAAGTGAACGTTGTATATAATTAATTTTACAGTAGAATATCTTTAATTAATTAGCTCTCTAACGGTTTAAATTTCCCAAAGCTGAGTATTTTGTTTATGTATATCCCTTATTTTTCAATGTAGTTATCCCCCCAAAAAATACTGCACAAAAAAACTGCAGTAAATCATAATGCCGTAGATAAAGGATTAACGTGTGTCGTTCCCCTACACGGCGGGTCTTACAAAGCTCTAATAAAGCTCGAGCTATGAAAGTAGCTAGACATTTGCCAACTTGACTCTATCATCAACATTTCGCTATGTTTTTCTTTGAATCGTCATTATAATTTAATAAACGGCGTTGCTTGAGAATATTACAATTTTAACATAAAATAAACACAACAGAAAGCAATATTAATGTATTACACTTTCAGATATAAATTATTTAAACTATTTTAAGCGTTTATTACACAAAACTTTTAACATTGTGTTACTTTTGTTGAGCAGAGATAAGCTTAGGGAGGAATTTTCGAAAATCGACCCTCAAGAGAGTTACGGGAAGTTATAAATAAAAAAAAAAAAATCCTTTTTATCAGCTATTAGATCTAAAGACATAAAATTTAACAAAGGTGTTTTTTCCTTTCTTTCTTTTTTTTTGTTCAGCTGAGATATGCAAAAAGCTTTTTTTGTTTAATTTGCAATTCACGTAAAATTAGCTCATTAAAAACTTTTCTTTATCTTTCCATCAGTATTGTTTAATTTTTAAGTTCACCCGTGCGAAGAACGCGTATAACAGCTAGTTTACAATATTTTCAAAATAGTTTTTAATACATATAATTACTCAAATGTGACGACATTATATTAAAATAAAAATAGTTCTATTTGTTGAAATTATAATAAAACATAATTTATTCATGTTTAAAAGATTTTTTAATTTTAATTTATCATTACATTTTGAATTAAGACGAAAATTCTTTTTCCTGGTATGTGTGCTCCAACCATTTAGACTAATAAATTATATATTAAAATAATTTCAACAACTTTTATCAGGGAAGGGGTTTTAAATCAATGTGTAATTACCCTAATTATTCAGGCCATTATAATTTAAGCAGTAAAAGAAAAAGTATAGCTTCCATTAGTTAATTAAAAGAATAAGAGGAGTGAGTGAGTGAGTTAATATTAACGTCGCACTGTTCAGCTACACGAGGGCTTTTGGTGACGGACCACGTAATTTTGAACCATGGTCAAGTGACGTGGACGACACCTGAGCTGGCACCCCCCAAGAATAAGAGGAAGATGAAAATCAAAGTATAGAAGGTAACAATGATGAAGATAAAAAAATAATAAATAGTCAAGAATAGAAAAAATCAGTAGTAGAATATATAAAATCCACTAGGAAATGTTGAAACGCAAACAGAAAATACTTAATTCTAAATTATAATAAAATATATTGTTCTTTGACCTAATATTTTATCTAATTGATATCTTAAACTTCCATTTTCAAATAAATAAAAGTATAAGATTTATTCATTACTTATCAACATCACGTTTTGAAGCAACATAGGGTTATTGACAACGAACTGCCTAAATTCGAACCCGGGTTGGAACGGGGATGACGCCTAAGCCGATATACTCCATTCACCAAACTTTAACACCTTGCTAACTTGAGGATTTTGAATCTTGGTTGGTATAAGTGCCATCGGCTCCTTTACAAGGTAGTTCTTCAAGGAAAAATATGCAGTATAATTACACGTAAATCGGTTTATAAATATGTGATTATGTTAAAGACAGAAAACCGAGTAAAGGCCCTTTTATAGAAAACTTTCGAATAGTGAAAAAAAGGAATATGTTATATATATACTACTTCCTCGAAACACTTAAATACATTTACTTTCACCCATACAAAATATTCCCGTGTCAAAAATCTACCATTCAAACTCAGTGGCGCAACAGCCCATGAGGGCCAGGGTCTACTGTGCCCATCCCAATATACAGGACCATTGGGTGCTGAGGTGCATGAGCAGATGTCCCGATCAGGTAGTCAGTCTGAAGCGAGACCCTAGTGTTTAAGTCTCTAAGAAAGCTTTTTTGGCACTCATTTATCGACCCACTGCAGTAGGGATGAAATGCTGAGTTGACCTTGCCCAGCCCGGAAATAGAACACGGATCTGTATTGTGGAAGCGCGATACGCTACCACTCAACCACTGGACCTTGTCTATAGGCTTGACTATAGGCTCCAAAAATTGGAAAAATATTAGATTAATTTAAGTCAAGGATGAAATGTTGGATATATAAATTGTATAATGGCTCCTTTTTGCGTTGAATCTATAAATATTCAAAATCTGTATATATAAATAACATTACAAATAATAAAGTATTGGAGAGATATTGTATCTACAACAAAATCCTTTACAAGCTTGAACATTGCTTTTGGAGGAATTGTCACTTTTTCGGAAGAGGGAAATTATTTGATCAGTTTACAATATTAAGGAAAATATATGAAGATTTTTTTTAAAGTTATACTTATAAAGGTAAGAAAATTAAGGCAAAGACACATGTACGCATTTTTGTAGTACTCAGCATATGATCAGATGTCATTGATAGTTTCCGATTGTCTTAAAACACACATAGTGGAAGTAATAAAATGTGCTAATCAGTTTAAAATTCTTTCAGACACTACAACAAAGTTTGTACCTGAGAATCAGCTTACTTTTGTAGTGCTGCCTTTATCAGCAAATGATGGCGTGTAAGAAGAAATTTTATTATGGAGAAAAACATGATTATAAGTATCTAGAGTAGAAGATTTACCTCTTTAGCAAAATTTGCTGATAGATATTAACATACTTGTAGAAGAGAATCGTTCGATGATGTAAGAAATGATTAATTTAAATTGTTTGCGAAAAGAGAATAACACAACATACTCTATGGGCGACGTTTAGTCAATGTTTTAGTTTTTCATTTAATTTAATTAGTAATTTTGCTGTTGACAGTTCTAATATTGCTTTCAAAGGTTATTTTAATAGGAAAATTTCTTCTTTCATCTGCATCAACATTTCAATGGAATAAGTTATACAGTAAATTGGTTAAAAGTTCCAAAACACTGAAAAATTGTAAGGTGTAAAGTGGTCTATCCGGGTTAATGTAAATTTGCATTAAAATAGATCTATAAAAATATAAAGGACATAAGTTGAAATGTGCAATCCTAACTCAAAATATCATTATTGAAGAAAATTATTATTACAAAAATAAATGCGGTCATGTAAGGGTTGTAATAACAATATCATGGAATAAACTTTTACTAAATCTTAATGTGGGAAGTAAATCCAGTATTATAAATATAATTTAGTACTAAAGGGTGTTATTTTGAGAGGTATAGAAATTTAAATTGCAATATAAAACAATGATGTATTATTCGATTGACATGAATTTTTTTTATTCGAAAGATAATCTTGTGGCATTACATTTTAAATATGATTTCTGGCATAGGACTGCCACGGCTAGCTCGGATGTAGTTCAATCTGGACGTCCAATTTTCGATGACTTTTTCCAACATTTGTGGCCGTACATCGGCAATAACACGGCGAATGTTGTCTTCCAAATGATCAAGCGTTTGTGGCTTATCCGCATAGACCAATGACTTTACACAGTCCCACAGAAAATAGTCTAGCGGTGTTAAATCACAAGATCTTGGAGGCAAATTCACAGGTCCAAAACGTGAAATTAGGCGGTCACCAAACGTGTCTTTCAATAAATCGATTGTAGCACGAGCTGTGTGACCTGTTGCGCCGTCTTGTTGGAACCCAAGCTCCTTGAAATCATGATTGTTCAATTCAGGAATGAAAAAGTTAGTAATCATGGCTCTATACCAATCACCATTGACTGTAACGTTGTGGACTTCATTGTTTTTGAAGAAGGATTCCACCAGCCCATAAAGCGCACCAAACAGTCAGTTTTTCTGGATGTAACGGTGTTTCGACATACACTTGTGGATTAGCTTCACTCCAAATGCGGCAGTTTTGTTTGTTGACGTAGCCATTCAACCAGAAGTGCGCTTCATCGCTAAACAAAATTCGCTTATGAAAATCGAACATTATTTTCGAAATAAAATTGCACAATTTGAAAGCGTTGTTCAGGCGCGAGTCTATTCATGATGAATTGCCAAACCAAACTGAGAATAAATCACTTGACAGCTGTTAAATCGGTCGCCATCTTGGAAAGTAATGCCAACTTAAACTTCTATATCCGGAAAAAAACACTCTATAGTAGTGTAATACACTGCTGGCCACCGTAAATGCAACACCAAGAAAGGCAAGAGATAGCATAAAAAATTTATTTTGTAGATAACATGTTGACCAAGTATCAAATGATTAAATTTATAGACTTCTGTGAAGTATGGTTCCGACCAGAATCAGTTGCCAGAGTAGCCACCATTGTTGCAGATCACCGCTGCCGCACGCCTCGGCATTGATTCAAAAAGACTTTGAATGTGTTCTTGGGGTACAGCAGACCAAGCAGCTTCCACACGTTGCCAAAGTTGATCTGGTGTGACAGCTGGTGGTGTAATATGAGTCAATCATTGAGCAACCATGGACCACATGTTTCCTATCGGCGAAAGATCTGGAGAACGAGCCAGGCAGGGAAGCAATTCAATCTGGTGATTCATGAAGAACCTTTGGATAATGCGAGCCACGTGTGGTCACGCATGATCCTGTTGATATATGGCTGTGGCCAAGCCCTGAAGGTATGGAAGGATAACTGGCTCCAACACCTCGGAGATGTAGTGTTGGCTGTTTAAAATACCGGTAATGCATACTAGAGGAGTGCGAGAGTGATATCCAATACCGCTCCATACCGTAATACCCGGTGCAGAAGCAGTGTCACGGTGCATAACGCAGCTGTTCAGCATCCTTCTCTCCACGGTGTCTCCAGACTCGAATCCGACCATCGCGGTGTTGCAGACAGATGCGTGACTCGTCAGTAAAGACAACTTCATTCCATTCTGCCGCACACATCCTTCTTTCATCACACCATTGGCGGCGGAGACGTCTGTGGCTCTGCATCAAGGGTAGACCAAGCAATGGACGTCTTGCGGACAGACCACTCTCGCGTGATGTGTGTCCTGGCTGAAATTCTAACCATTTGCATATCTCACCTCTCCTCTAATGCATGTTGTAAATTTCATGTTATTTGCATGTTTCCTTCAGGGTATTGCATTTACGGTGGCCAGCAGTGTATATATAATTTACTATTGTTAAAATTACGTCTTTATTAAAAATTTCGTAATTTTTTTTTATTAATGAAAATACAACGGCAACTACAACGAAATCAAATTAGTCAAAGAGCAATCATATATTGACGAGGGTTGGAAGAGAGCTTGTACAAGAATGCGAATGTAGGATGCGATCTTTTAACAGAACAGAATAGACGAGTGAAAAGTCTATTAAAATATTATTAATATGTTAAGAGAATTTTATTTGCTATTTTATATCGTGTATGGAAGAAAAATACGTAAGTAATTTGATATGATACATATAGATGAAAGCGATTCAATTAATTTTACAGATGAGTTTAAACATTCCCTTAAAGATGAAGAAGTAATAGTCGACCAATCAATAAAACATATAAAAAAGCATTAAGTATTAAAGCAACTTTTTCTAAAAAAAAATCTTTGAAATATTTTATGAACCATGTAAATTTTACACTTATTGTGAAAATTTTCTTTTCTAAGAAAATATTATCCAAGAAATACGTGTCACACAGAAAAGACTAAACATTACTGCTATTTTATATATAAAGTACAGTTTACTTAAAATTATTTATTTTTTGTGAAGACAGATGATAAGCTTGCAAAACGGCAAAAAATATTCAAAAATTTTCAGATTTGCAACTTTAATTCCAGGTCAAATTCTGTAATTTTTAATTAATTTTCTGATTGTGATCTTTTGCATGTAATTAAGGTAAGTTAAAAAGTCTTTCTATTTATAGTTAGACACTGAGATATATAAATCAGAAATTCCTTTGAGATCTATCGAATAGTTGTATGGGAGTTATCCTTGTTTTATCATTTCATATCCCCCTTTTCCAAGAAATATTAAAAGGTAAAGAAATGTATAACATTCAAGCGTGATTTGAAAAAAGCTATGTTAGCTACATGATTAACAAAAACGTTTTTGTTTCTTTTGTTGTTTTTACTGATTTCGGCAAATTATTAAGACTATTTTTAATCTAGTAACCATACAAGAAAATTTAATGAACTTTTCTTAAAAAAAGTACTGGAAAAGAAAAACTTTTACTTAAAAATGTATAATGAACATGCCCTTATTACCGACATTTTCCTTAAAGTTTTGTAAAAATTATATCTTGATTTAAGGATATAATAATTGAAATAATTTTACAGTCGGATTGTATGATTGATTCATTTTAATTTTATTTCATATTTTTGACGTACTAAAGCTATAATGTAGTATGAACAATTCAAAAAGTTTTTAGTTAGAAAATTTAACAATCCTAGGAATTTTTAAGGAATTTTAATAAGCATGCACTTTAATAAATATGAATATAAGCATTTGAATTGTTTTAAGGGGGTCACTTCACGCAGCATTTTCCCTATCTCCATAATGTTAAAAATGACCAAGTTTAAGGAACATTTTTTAAAAATTGGCTGGTTGTACAGTCATGAATTTTTTTTTGTGTATTCATTGTATTGTTTTTATTATTTTAATGGGAGCATTTTTAAAAATTTTGATTAGTTTTTTTTAAAAAAATTCATATGTGGAGTAACACGTCAAAAATTTTAAAACGATGAAAATTCTTGTACATTTTAATCCATAAATATTTTTTGAATAATTTTTTTGACGAAATCTCTCATTAAAATATTTATTTGTATAGTGTTAACATATGTGCAAAGTTTCAAGGCTGTAAAATAAGTAGTTTTTTCAAAAATGTTCCTTTTGAGTTGAAATTTACACTTTTGAGAAATAGTGATTTAAAGTACAAACTTACTATTAACTAATGCATACCAGAACTATAACTTGGATTGCTAGTGTCATCTGCAAGATCCTCTTCTTGCCTACATTTTAATTGTTTGTTTTTAATTCTGGCTTCTTTGGTTCATTGTAAAATTGACTATTCTGCTTTCCTTATACACGAATGATCTACTTTTTGCAATGCTCGACATTGGTAAAATTCAGGTGTTGAATGTTCAATACATCTAAAACTTTCAATTTGGTAATGAAGCTTTGATTATATAAGTATATAGCTTCATGTACTATAGTTTTTGAAGTTCCCAATTGCACAAATACAGTTTTTGGAATTATACACCAAAAACTATTTCCGCTTTCACTAATATTTTGAGTTTTATCAAGCAAGCATCCAGATAAATGTTCAAGATTAGTGACCTCTAAATACTTTGTTTATGTAATTCATAATTACAATAGGTAAGTCGTGTTTATGCTTGTATGTGTAACCTTTCAGTATGTGGACGTATTAAATCTACACCACAAGTCACATCCCATGGGGCATAAACCGTGTTGTAGATTCAAACCTGTGAACATTTTTCAAAAATTATAGCCCATATAGCTTGCCTTATGGCTGACAAATTTTCCCGAGTTGTTTTGAACAGCCAAAACATAGCAACTTTGCAATTTGTTTATTTCAGCATCTGTCAAGCCATTACGGCATCCTGAGAGATTTTTGTCTTTAAGCTTTCTGTCTTTTAATTTTTATTTTAAAATTCCCTAAGTCATGTCCCCATCATTTTCTCAACATGATTACACATTCTAATTGTTCAATATTGACATATCTTTAGATTCTAAAACTGATTTGTATGCTTTAGAGTTCCCATATAGTCCAAATATTGTGTATATCATAAATTGTGTAATGTCTGCGAGTGATGAGAGATACAAAAAAAAAAAGTGCACCTCTTCAACTTCCATTCCCCTACTATTTTCAATGTAACTTACCGAACACTCATTGCTATGTACATCGCTGTTAAAATTACACAAACATTTCTGCGATAATATTTTAGCATCAACAACTTTCCCAGTGTCCAAACTAACTGCCGTAACAACACCATTTAGAAATATATAGCTTATTTTTAGCCAGGTACCATTGATAGCCACTGGTACATTTGGTTATCCATTATTAAATATTGTTTCGGCAGCAGCTAAAGCCATAGACACTTTGGTTACTTTCTCTGTCACATTATTTAATGTATGCATGGAATCACAAAACCACTATGGTGTAAGTGACAAATGCATAACTCCGCAAAAATATTTTTGCAACTGCTACTTTTTAAATAGACCTCATAGCATATGAAATTCTATTGTGTCACATCATATAATTTTTGTACCTTTTTTGATTAACTACTGTTTTAGAAAACCTGGTAATAAGAAATGTTTGAATAAGACCACAAAAGTTACAACATATTAACAATTTTTGTAGCCAAACCATAGATTTGGTGACCAAAATTTATGTGAATACGTTTTTGGTTTTTACATTAATTTTTGTAATTAATGCTGTTTCAAAGCACAAAAGAACAGTATAATGTCAGGAATTTCACAGAAACATTCAAATGAATCTAAAAAAGAAACATACTCTTTATTAAACTTACCTAACTTAGATTTTAAAGCTGATTTATTTATGTTGAAATTGTCTGACTTATCAACATTTAAATCCATAAAAGTTTGGAATGTTGTACATTTTTTTCAAAACTCTTTCGTTTTTTAAACATTTTATTACTTAACCGAGTTTAAAAAACGTTTTGTAAATGTTTTATTAATGTTTTTGATGGAAAACACTATTGAAAATGATCGCAGAAATCCGTTGCATTTAAGGAGGTAAAAAATAGGCTGTAAGTAAACAAACATCTATAACTATTCACTTCACTTCTTTCCTGGATAAGCTGCTGATCAAAATAAATTCTTTTAATCAATTTAAACCATTTGATAAGGCTGAAAAGTAGCATGTGTCTTTTGTTTTGATTTGAGAGGGCGTGGCAATCAGCGGTTTTGGGGTTTGACAGATGTAAACAACTTTTTAAAAAAATATTAAAATACTTCTAATTAAGCTAGAGCAAAAATTTAAACTGCATTAGAAAGAAAAAAAGATTGGTATTTTATGTTTCAATCAAAATTGAAAAATCGATTATTTAATGGATTTTCGTGAAGTGTTTTAAGCTAGGATAGCTGAAATCTGATTTCATTATATTGATGAGAGAATCAATTATTAAAATCTGTAATGCACAAAACGTAAGCTTTATTTAAAATTTCTTACCAAAATATATTTAAAAATTTATATTTTTCAATATTTATTATTATATTTAATTTGATTTAATAAATTTATACCGTTTAGTAAAATTCATTTCTATTATTTCTTCTTCAGAAGCTCAACAGCCTTTTACAGGCCAAGCCTGACTCATTGATCCTCTTCCAGTTGTCCATCGGTTGATACCCATTAGTTTGAGGTCCTTCTCAACATCGTCTAAACATCACGTAGGTGGTCGGCCTCTACCTCTGGTTTCTGCAATTTTCGAAAAAAGTTTTTTTTTTTTTGGTAGGAAAAGCATCGGCATATCCGTACAAATGTCCCAGCCAACTAATATGTGATACATTTATAGTTCTTATAATGTCAGTCCCGCCATATTTCCTGTGAATTTCATGATTGCAGAGAATTTTCACTCATTATTCTCTTGAATAGGTCCAAAGATTTTCCTTAAGATTTTTCTTTCAAAAATGAGCAACTTTTCTTCCTCTACTGTATTGAGGGTCCAACATTCACTTCCATGCAGAGCAATAGGCCTGATTAAAGTTTTTCATATTCTCAACTTGGTGTTTATAGAAATAAACTTAGACTTAAATTAGTTTTTGAAGCCTTGAAAAAACTTCTATTATCCAAACAAATTCTACTGTTCATTTCAATTTTCAGATCATTATCTCTATTATATACTAATGCATATTTCTGAAAACCAAACTTAAGTATATTTGATGATTATTTCTAATGATAATTTCTCAAACCTCTCTCACACACTCTATAAAAAAACCGCTTGGAATGATCCAAGAATTCTCGAAGAGAGTATCACTTTTTTTTACAATTAAAAAAATTTACATTTGATGTATAGTTACACATTTAATCAAACTAAATATCATACACCACCATTAAAAATTGAATCCTTTATTAATTATCTGTATTATTTATTATCATTATGAATAAATATAAATTAAAATCAACGTAATTGGTTTGGCTTTATTTTTAAAGGTATTTCATTATTGTTTCAATTTATTTTAGATTCAAATACTGAATTGATTTTTACAAAAAAGCATTTAAAACTTTTCAATAAAAGTATCGCTCCATCCTACAAAACATTTCTGGATATAATGATTATTATTATAACCATGGGATCCCTTATTAATTGGGATTAGAACGTTATTTTTCCAATTAACTTTATAATTTTGAGCCAAGGTCGGTATCCTCTTCCCCCATTCCCACCACGACAAATTCTGAATCCATGAAAAGATTTAAAATATTTTAAAGATTTAAAATTTTTAACAGTATACTCAAATTTTTATGATTTACGAATTTAAAATCTGAATTCAGTACTATCAATTTGATTTAAATTTGTAGTTCACACCTATGCACAAATTTCCGCATTAAAAAATTTCTGTGTTTAAATTATTCTAAATTATAATTCATTTCTAATACGGAACTGTTTACATCTTTTTAAAGCTGATTTTGTCTTTCTAAGCTAAGTTAATTATTAATAAATAAAATATTTCTTCCCTTACTTGAAATAGAACAAATATAAATATTCGTCACCATTCACACACGCGACCAACAACACCTGTGCAATTTGCAAGCAAATTTTCTCCGTTTTTCCCTACAACCCCTCTCCTCCTTCACCAGCTAATCCGCATCCTCCCCGTACGTTCAGCACTCCCGTCAGTCTACTCAGAGATTAGTTATCGCCCTAATTCTGGAACGCAGCCCTTCCCTTTCGAGATTCCCCACTTGACCCCAACCCCTTAATCATTCATATCACGTTCACCCCCCATCCAACAACCCCAGCTCTTTATTTCATTCTGGAAGAGGCTGGAGGGAAGGGGAACAAGAGATACGCGAGTGTTGGATCAATAGAGATGTCCTGACACCCGTTATTCGTGTTCTTCTGCTTCGGTTGCCATGGTTACAGATCAGTCAGTCTCCAGGAAAAGGAGTTGCGTGCACTCCCCTCCCCAACCTAATGGAAACACGACAGACCGCAGAACTTTTTTTGCTGCTGTGATTTTTGTTGCGGCCTTGTCAATTAATTTGTGTCAGAGGTGGCGTCGAGTAGATTGGCTATTCCTCCCAGCCTCAAGAAAGGATGGGGAAAAATTATGGGGTCGGATCCCTTGCTTAGAATATTAGAAAGACAACCTGAGGTGGGCTGGGGATAGGAGCATGTAAATCGAGAAAGAATTACGTTCCTGAGATGTTTATGTGCGTATATATATAGATAAGGTTCCGTGTTGTTTATGCACATCTGTGTAAGACACAACGAGATTTGAGATATGTTTATCAGATGGCAAAAATTAGATTGTTAGATTAGTACCGGTAGTATATGTAATCTACTTTTTTGCATTAGAATCATATATAAATGTTTATAGGTTTATATAATTACTTATTTTTAGATATATGAGATCTTAATTGATGCAGCAAATGAAAAAAACTGACTACAGAATTTTTGATTTTAATTCCTACTATTAGTTCACACTCTCCCTGTATAGATTTATTTATACATCTTGGTCATGTTGATAAAATATATTTTATTCATCCATTAAAGTTCAAATACATTATTTTAAATTTGTAGTGGATGACACTTGATGTTACTACAGTTTTTTCAAATATTAATTCATGAATTAAATTTAATTAATGAATAAACAGTAGTTAACAAAAATATAATTGTCCAATACCATACACAGAAAGGAAAACGTAAAATTGCAAGGAAAATCACTGTCTATTTTGCCACTTAATATCTTGATTCTGTCATATGTATATACATATTTATATTAATTGTAATTATTTAATAAAAAGTAACTAAAATAAAATGTTTCTTTGTTGACCAATGTAGAAATAAACTTAATTTTTTTTCTATTTCTCGTTTATTTTTATTATGAACGTTTGACTGGAATTTTGGACGGAAAACTGAATCAATGGAATTATTTAGTTTTATTAAAAAAATACATCTTTATATTATCTGCATAATCAGTTGATCACCTTTGCATTCCAATTTCTAATAGTAAATATAGGAATAACTTAATCCTATTTGAATAGGTATATTATTGAGCATTGGTGGTTTAGGTGAACATTTATATAGGAAACTCTATAAGATTCCTGCATGTAATAAATTCTACATGTTTCAAGGTTCATGGAACCTTCTGTAAAAAGGCTCATAGTAAATATGACTTATTTGAAATTATAAAAAAAAGCATATAGTATAACAGAAAGATCGTAATTTAAACATTTTATGTGTTGATCATAAAAAATAAACAATATTAGTGATGCTAATATTTGAATAAATATAAAAAAAAAGGTGTTAGTGATGTTTTTTCCCCATTTCAATAAACATTGTAAACGCTAATTATTTCATTTATGAACTATAAGTAATTTAACTATTACAAGAGACAAAACTATATATCCATATATATAGATAAAATTTTATTTTCATTACTATTAGTAATATATTTCTTTTACCTTCAATAGAAATTCAGAACTTTAAAAAGGAATTCATAGACTCTAGATTTATATCTGCAGGAATTCAGTAGCTGTAAGTTTTAACAAAAATAGCCGTCAATATTGTTTTTTGACGAAAACAATCAAATTATTGGGCACCAATATTATATAATGTATCCGAAAATAAAATATTTCCAATTTAAATCCTTCATCTAGACACTTATTACATTTATTCTGGCGAGGATTGTGGTGGATCAGATATATATTTTTAGGCATCATAGGATTGACCTAAATCTCAGACATAAGAGAAGTATTAAGATACATTATTTCTTCTCTCAACCAATGTATCGAGATACTTCTATGAATACAGAAACTTCTATGTCATCGAACCCATCGGCTCGGTGACTTAGAGGTAACGTGCCCACTTCGTGTGTCTAAGGTTGCGGTTCGATCCCGTCTAGAGTCAGTAGGTTTTCTGTATGTGAAAATTGTAGACACGCATGTCATATTATGTGGCATGTAAAAGATCCTTTAAGATCAATTTGTCTTTGGTACTCTAGGGGGAAATTAAATCCCGACAACATTTAGCATTGGACGAGAGCTTGAGTCAAATTAATTCAAGCTTACAAATTTGATAGCGAGGACCACCACTGAAATGGCTCTCACATTTGGAGACTTGCTATGTCTGCAAAGACTTAGTTGCGAAAATGCAGCCCATTATGAAAACAAAACTAAATCGAACACAAATGAAAATGTAAATGCTGCTCATCTGTAAATTGAGCTCCAGTGAAGAGTGTTTTCTACATCTTCTGGGATAGATTTACTCAATACTCTTTACCTGGATCTCTATAAGACTACTAACAACTGCACAACTTTAACTTAGCGCTCTATATCAGTAGCACTCTATCTCAAACTATGGGGCACATCCCCCTAGCGGGGCATGATAACCGTACGAGAGGGCGTGAGCATATTGAAAAATCGAAAACAAAAGATTACTTTAAAAAGTTATTAATTTATTAAAAGTAAACAAACAAAATACATCTGACACAATAAAAAATAGAGTGTACATCTACACTGATATTATACACTTATAAATATATCAGTACTATACAATGTATTTTATAATTAATTTAACAATATTAAACTAAGAACAAGTTAAATAATTACCAGTGACCCATGAGCTTATCATATATAAAATTAAATGCAAACATATCTAGATAATTTATACAGTTTATAATTAATCCCTTAAAAGAAGATTAAAAAAATTACGCTATTCTCTTCCCAATACCACCATTTAGCACTCAGACGAGTGCATTTTGTGTATTGAGGGGGGGGATAGAAAAGGCATAAACAAGTAAATCCTTCGCAAACTGTGTAGATCCTTTTATTGCATTCCAAAGCCTTCGAAAAAATGTAATGGACAGTAGTGCACAAAAAAGATGGTACTTCTGAAAGACGTATATACGTCTGGGCCATTAACACACTGACTAAGTGAAACGTTCATATACGCTGCCTGCATTTAAGAGGTTAAAGTCGTATTGCGGCCTTAGTGTCAGAGTGTCGCCCGTCCGGTATAGTGGTTAGCGACTCTAACTGCTGTGACGTAGGGACTAGGTTCGAATCCCGGAGAAGACATGGATGTTTGTAAATGTATAGTGACTACGCGGCATGGGGGGTACTCTAAATAGCCGGCAAGCCGCAAGTCCTCTCGTGAGGCTGGTGGAAGGGGAAGAGGGTTGGGAGGCCTCTGACTACCCCCAGAGTGTTCTCCCTCTAAATTGGGGTGGCATCGAGCCAAATCGTACTGTCACCTGTATGCTGCTCAAAGCTACGGCTAACGACAGGCGTCACTTAGCCCTTTACCACAGTGCTTCTCAAACTTTCAATACTGGCGCCCCTTTTTTCAATCACAATTTTTATCGCGCCCCCCTTATACATTAATAATGCACTAAATGCAATAATAATGCACTTTGACGCTAAAGCTACAATACGAGATCTTAATTATAAACCATACAAATTAATATCATAAGTATTAAATTTTGAATACTACTCTTTTAAGCAAAAAAATAAATTAATTAAGTAATAGGATAATTATAATGTTATTTTTCCTTTCTCTAACTTTTAAATTGAGCATATTGCAAAATACGGTGACTGCTTAGAAAACAAAATATGGATATCTGCTAAATATTGAAAAATAACTTAGAGGGTCAATTTCTAATAATATGCATTCCTTATAAAAATTTTGCTTTGCAAGACAAGCCCATGGAAGTCGTTAATACTCTTATTAAACTTGTTCTTAATTTAGTATTAATTAATTAGTTATAAGAGAAACTCTGTGCAGCACTGATACATTAAAAGTATAGTGGCCGAAGTACCCGCTCTTTGCAGGAGTTCATTTATAAGAAAATAAAACATTCTTGATGTAATAGCTGTATTGTAAGGAGAGTAAAGCCAAGTGCGCGACAATGTTTACAAAAATGTAAAATGTTTTTTTAAAAAATGATTGCTCAAATTATAATTAGTTTTAAGCGAATTTTAATTTTAAGCCTCGCAGAATTAGCATTTATAATTGATGTTAAATAATGAAGAGTAATATAAAATTCCGATGAAGAATAATTGTATTATTTTTAATATTTAAAGCAAAAAGACTTCAACGTGTTTTAACCAGGAAGCAGGCACGCACTCGATACGGTCAAGCGGGGTTATTGAGTCACCCCAATCCTTTTTGTATAATTATTTTATTGTACACGATACAAATCGTTATTCCAGTGAATAATTTAATTAAGAGAAAGTTTACTTACCTACTTTCAAGGACTTTTCAATTTTTCTTTGGTAACAAATAAAGTTTTGCCAGAATTAACAATTTCGTGATCTGTGTGTCCCGCGCGACCACTTCGGGGTAAAAAGTGTATTCATCATGATAATATGTATGTTATTGCTAAAAACAATTGTTATGCTTTATATGTTTGAAAATACTCATCTTGGTCTAAGTCTTGGCCAAGTAATCTATCAAAGTGTGTGTGTGTGCTCTGCGTGGTTTTCCAAATATCATAAAACTGTTTTGCATGGAAAAAAGCACAACAGAGAAATACATTACTTACAACTTCCTTAAATTTGAAATAAACACATAAGAGAGGGGTCATAACTAACTGTACCAATAACTTAGAAGGTCAAACAAATTACAATTATAATGTGCAGTATTTCAAAAATAATGACAGTGATGAATTTTTTATGTTCCTAAATTTTTACGATTCTGGATCTGGGATCTGTTTTTTCTCTGAAAGAGTATAATGTTAGTTTTAAAAAAGAGAACGTAATAAAAACTCTATCATCATGGGATTAAAGCAAATTAAATAAAATATTTTTTTATTTGGTTATAGGATCAAAGATAGCTAATTAAGTATTGAATAAGTTTTTTTTTTTGATGATTTAATGTCGCCTATAACTTATATGAGAGTAAAAATGCATTTTTTATTATGTCTGAAAGTATTTTGTTTTAATTCATTCCAGTAAGTTAATTATTTTTTAAACCTTTTATTTTCGATATGCTCGCGCCCCCCAGGGGGCGCGTCCCACAGTTTGAGAAACACTGCTTTACCATGATGAATTTCGTGGGCCTCGATCTGGCCTTTGCCGATCAGGTGGCATTTGTAACAACAACAGTGTCAGAGTAAAGTATTATTGATTTCAACAAATTGTTGTGTTGTATGGAGGAAAGAGGAGGTGTGTGAAGATGAAAATTATGATTGAATATTGTGTCGCAAATATTTGAAGTTTAGGAAGCACTGCTCTATATCTAAAGACACTTCATCGTTTTTTGAACCAATCTAAACTGAGTTATCACTTCAGATGTTTAAATGATAATGCTTATATATTTGCGTACAGTAAAACCTGTTTTTGTGCGGTAGGTAGGAACCACATATAAAAAATAAACCGCGCAAAAACATTCGAAAATATTTCATAAATACTTACATATAACGAACAACTTCGTCGAAATACTACAGAATTTTTTTATGTGATGGAGAGAGATCGCATAAAAAAAGTTGAGAAAGTTTTATGAGAAAGTACTTCCATAACAAAATAAGTAATTACATTACACGCGGAAACATTTCTCAGTGTATGGAGAAGTTTTCAAAATTCACATACATAATTCACATATACTCATCGTAATCTAAAGCGCTCATCTTCCTGTGATGAATAAGTTCAAAATCGCATTCGTCACTTAAAGATACAATTTCAATTTATTTATTTTTTGGCACCATAAAGTAAGTTATACGTTTTTGCGACGAAGATGGGTTGATCAGTTGCTTGCATATGTCACGCTAACTAGATATGCATGATTGAAGCTCTTTTTGAAATTTCATACTCCTTTCGGCATTGGTATCTGTTTTAAGAAAATGCTTTTCCAATTTGTTGGAAAGCTATATTCCTGTATATACTTCATCCGCTCTCAACAAATTTGGTTTCCCTTGTCCATCTTCATAATCCATCAAATTTTTGTCACTGTCATTGAAAGTTTCGTCTTGAATTAAGCGCGTGCTGATGGCGCGTTGAGAGAAAGCAACTAAGCATGCATTGTCGGGAGACTGTTTATAACAAATGAACACAGCGTCTTGAAGTGTATATATGTACATTGCAGTGGCGTAACGTACACCCCTTAGCCCCCGCTTCGCAGGGGGTGGCCAAAAACTACCTATGGGACTGAAGGCACAGAAATAAAATCACATAAAAAGTACCGCATGAAAAAACCAGGTTCTACTGTAAATCACAATTGTTTTAGATATTGAGGTTCTCAAATCATACAACTTCATAGATAAATCCTAGAGGTAAATTAGAAAAAAATCATGTGCATTTGTGCAGAGTTCGCTACAGTGTAAAGATGAAATGTTTGGCAGGAAATAAAAATTATTTGTCAAATATACAAAACTGAAATATTTCATTCTTAGAAACAATAACTTACAGACATATTGCAAGTAAGCTATTGTCAAGTAACTTTTTGAAAGAAAGGACAGTTAAGTTGATATGTGAAAGCATTATTTGCAGTTTTCAGCATTTTAAAGTGTAACTTAATCGAACGAATGAACTTAATGCAGCGCTTCTCAAACTTTCTATATTCGCGACCCAATTTTCAATCAGAATTTTCATCGCGCCCCCTTCCCCAAACAATAACAATATGTTGAATGCAGTAATAATGTATAATAATTTTAGAGAGAGAGAGAGATGCTAAAGCTACAATACGACCCTAATTTTAGACCATACAAAGTATTAAAATAAGGATTAAATTTTGTGCATGATAAGACCATTGAAAAATCCCTCGTAATTATTAAACTTGTTCTTAACTTAGTATTGATACTTAGTATCAAATGTATTTTACCGTACTGATACATTTATAAGTATACTATATTAAAGTAAATGTGTATTTTTTATGTCAGAATACATTTATTTTCCTTTTAGTTAATTGATAATTTTTTAAATAATCTTTTATTTTCAACTTTCCAATATGCTCGTGCCTCCCGTGTAAGCTTATCACGCCCCCTCTAAGGGGGCGCGCCCCAGTTTGAGAAACACTGACTTAATGCTTATAGTAAGCATATGAAAATGATCCACTTATTCTATTGTACTCATATGGCTTACAGAATTTAGTAGAGGTCTAGGGAGGAGAAGTTCTAAAATGAGTGTATTGAGAATTCGAAAAATGTTAGTAAATTATAATCGTTGTAAATACTAAATGATACAGAAAACATTGGATCTTCTACATGTGAAATCATTCATGAAGAACTAGATATTAAAAAATTAGTTTGTCGTAAGTTCCCTATTAATTTAACAGAATATTATGGAGGGGAATGTACTCAATCCAGAAAAGGACCCTCAAATTACTCAATGATATTGAACACCACGTCCTTTTTAAGACTATAATTGGTGATGTTACTTGCATGCAGTGCCGTAAGTCATATCTCGTGTGGGACTATCTTTAGTCCTATACTCATCGTAGCATTGATTCAACAACTCCTTAGAAGTTCCCTAAAGAACTATTTATCCATGATGTCTTTACGTTCATTCATAAATATAAAGTATTGTTGGTGAGGGATTTCCCCCTATTAATTGATCTTTTAATTATGTCCCGTATATATATATACATATATATATATATATACATATATATGCTAAATTGGTTCCATATTTAACAATTTAGGTGACCCAATTATTCCCTGGAATTATTCAGAATGTTCCTCAAACCAGTCGCGAATAATTTTAGTCCAGTGACATGGTGTATTTACATTCTGAAAGCTCCATTGTTGTTTAGATATATAATGTCCATGACTGCCTACAAATAGTCTCAAACTAGCTGAATATAACCATTACCAGTCAATGTCTAATTTAATCTGACCAGATAACCTAGTTCATTTCATGTAATAACAGCCCCTAGTCTTATGAGTTCACTATTAATTTACAAAGTACCTTGTTGGCAATTTATGTCTATGGTTTCGTGGGATCTGCGTTAAATTCACACACACCCTACCATCCTTGACCTGACACGCCTTCTACGAAAGTGTGTCAGGTCTAGGGATATTGTTGACCATTGTTTTGCTCATGCAGGGAGGCAGCGCCCCAAACTACATATTATCAGCCCACTCTTGGCACACTGTTGAGGCATATCGAATTCCTAGAATTTTCTAAAGGGATTCTAGACCTTTGCTTTTAGCTCCAACTAGCATTTTGTGTTCCAAGGCTTTTAAATTTTGTTGGTAGATCATAATGATGTCAGAAAAGGTTCCATTTGAGTGAAAATGAGCTGACCATATTCATATTTCTTATTTGATGCTTCTGTCACCTGGATATTTGCATATTGCTATGGTATGACATTTAACATTTCATTGCATATATAAAAATCCTACCTTTATTATGAAAGTGTCTGCAATTTTTAGGAATTCTTTAATAAAAGTTTCCTGTTTCAGAAGCATGATTTTAATTCAAATGAAGAGTCGTTGAAAATCCTCTTAATACAAAAAGTCATGTGTGTGAAAAATAGTCCGATTTAAATATTTTTTATTATTGATAATAGATAAATACTAATGATATATATATATATATAAAGAAATTCTTTTATATAAATTTAAAGCTTTTGCATCTTACACACCAGTGTTGGGTGCGCCCCCTAGGGTGCATCATAACCCTACAAGGGGGGCGCGAGCATATTGAAAAGTCGAAAGCAAAAGATTATTTTCAAAAAATTATTAATTTCCTGAAAGTAAACAAACAAAATACATTTATATATCAGTACTGCTCAATGCAATTCATAGTTAATTTAACAATATTAAGTTAAGAACGTTTAATAATTACCAGTAACCCCATAGGCTCTTCAAATATAAAATTAATTTTTGCATATAACACTTATCCTGATGATTTGTCCGGTTTATAAGTATTTCAATGCCGATTAAAAATTACGTGATTCGTTTCCCAATATTACCTTTTAACACGTAGATGAGCGTATGTGGTGTATTGGGAAGGAATAAAAAAGAATTCTTAATGTATAATGAATAAGAATGTATAAAGGAATAAATAAGTAAATCCTTTGCAAACACTGTCCAGGTAGTTTTATTGCATTACAAAGCCTTTGGAATTATTTTGCGGATAGCAGTTTACAGAAAAGATTGCACTTCGGAAAGACGTATATATACGTTCGGAGTAGTTAACGCACTAGCTGAGCGAGACGTTTATATACGCTGGCAGCACTTAAGAGGTTAAAGTCAAATTGTAGGTTTAGTATTAAAATAAAGTATTATTGAATTTAATACGTTGTTATTGTATGGGGGGGTGTGTGTGAAAAAAATTACAATTGAATATTGGGTCGCTAATATTGAAAGTTTGAAAGCACTGTTATACATGATTTATACACATTTGCTATTATGTATTTATATGGCTCATGGACATAAAGTACAAGTAGCTTGTACAAAATTTCCTTTAAGAAAAAATATACATCCATGGAAAAATATGTAGTATTGAAATAAATAGCCTTTGGATGTTTCGAAATAATAAATTTTTCTGGGTGTTGTATAATTTAAATACTATTTAAAGATGTCTATAATTACCACTCCAGTTTCTTATTGAAAAACATAAATGGCCTTTTAAAATGTAACTTCAAAAAGTTTTAAATTCTTTTTCCTTGGAAACGTTGTCGAGGCTCGAAGGTCGCGAGTGTAAGAGAATTTGGGTAAGAAGCTGATACGATCTAAAAAATACTTACTTTTATTCTATCTGTAACACTTTATGAATGATACACAACTTTATGGCTTAACTCTGGAAGCAATTCGAAATCCCAACAAATAATCTGGTGTATAAGATTATTTAAAATTACTTAGCTCCAGTCGAAGCCCCTTGTTACGATCCTTCTCGAACCCCGATACCTCAGTCAGCTCTAATGTTATTTATTTTTACAACTCCTGATGGATTCTAACAAATATTTATTTCAGGATGTGCGATCTTTACAGTTTCAGTTCACCTACTCTTATTCTTAGATTTCCCAATTAGTGGTCTCAACGATTAACCATTAACCTCACATACCCAACTTCAGGGTTTAACCCTGTAGAGGCAGTGGCTAATAGGTCTAGCCACATATTAAAAATTTTTTCTTCAAGCGGGTGGGGAATATTTAGTTTATCCACATACATTAATTGAAACTAAAACGCACAAAAATCAATACAAATGGCAGCACGATACCTTTTTTGCATTTCATGTCCTCTGATGGGTAGTTAGTTAAAACAGTTTTTTTTTGTGTGTAAATTAAATAAATTGTGTTTTGATCACTATAAATAAAATTTCTGGTATTTGAAAAAAAAAACATTCGACATGTCTTAAGTATACTTTACTCTCATCTGAATGAATTAAAAAAGTTTTTATTTAGGTTTTTGGAAAGCTTTTAAATGTGGATAGAGGCTCTATCCACTACCCCCATAGAACAGAAAAAATGATCCTGAAATTTTTGCTCTTCCTCTACTTGAGAGAGAGAGCTCTTAGAATCACGTGAGAATGTTGCTGGTGGGAAATATAAATAAACTTTGTTTACAATACGTGGTATGAGATTCTAGGGTTCGAACATCTTTCATTATAGCTTTTCTGCTCGAAGAAAACGTCTGCATATTATTGAGACGAATAAGATACTTTGAATACTTTTTACTTATATATGTGTCTGTAGTTTTAATTGGGATTTCCTTTTCATAAGACTATTGTACATTAATTTTTATTATTATTATCAACGTAAAGTAGAATTTAAGATTTTTTATCTAACAATGCCCAGAGAAAACTTATCTGTTCAAGAAGCTCTTGCTATATTTGAAGAATTGCCATCAGACCTTGCCAGCAGCCTCTAATAATAGAAAAATGATGAAAATTATGCTCTAATGATAGAATGATGAAGATTATGGGAATCAAGCGCTTCCCTAGCTATAGGGACTGCTGGTCAAATTCTCTTAATTTGTTTGATGAGTATATATCTCATCAAATATCAGTGAAACGTTTCGCATATATTCTTTCATATTTGCATATTGATGATAATTTCTTACTGCCGAAGAAGGGCAGCGATAATTTTGACAAATTATATAAAATATCAAAATTAAATAAAACAAAATTTGTATGTACACCAATTTCAATGTATGTTTTTGTAAGTATTCTATATTGTACAATTACTCTACTATTATTTTATTCCACTTGTACTTTGTATTTAATTGTTATTTAAACAGTTATTAGCATAAATGTTAATTTTTCATCAAAAGTTTATTGTAATATGATTCATTATTTCTGTTCTGAAAAGTAAGTTAAATATCTTAAGTGCGCAGTGGCTATAACATTTGCATAAAATCATGTTACATTTGCATAAAACCATGTCATCTCTACGGACATCGGTTTTTAAACTAAAACCACAGTTAAAGAATAGTTTCCACAAGATGATTAGTAGAAGAGCCCGCGAATAGTACCTGTTACAACGTCACTGCCAGTTTGCTTGAGCTTTTTTAAGAGCAGCTTGTTGCCAGTCATTTTCAGTTTATTTTGCATAGGCAGTTATTTTTAAAAGTATACATTTTTTATGTAGTCTTTTTTTATTTTAATGAAGAGACATGAAAGGTAATTGAGAAATCGACATAAATACTTATCTGACATAATTTTAAATAATAACTTCAATTTTATATAGCTGTACTAGAAATTCCTTAAGGCCCAGAGGTTGCACAGACACGTGTCACATTTAGTTTTATAATGATGGTGGCTATGAGACAATGCAGACTCAACTGAAATCTTTCCAGTTTCATCAAGATTTGTTCCCCAAAGGTACTACAATTCATGAAGTTGCCGGAAACTCACTTCAATTATACTTTGAACAATAGATGAATCATAATGTGTGCTTTATCTCGAAATCTCTATGTAAGCACCACTACATTGTGTACATCAGAACTGGTTGTTCAGTCAAAAAATTGATGAGAAAAAATGAAGTTTTTTTTCATCTGTAGGAAAATTATGGAGAAACTAACTACAAAAACTGACTTTTATTCCAAGGGATTTTTATTTGGTGCAATTACCATTAAAAACAAATAAAGTCATTTCTTTTTATGGTAATTAGGATTTCACTTTTTTTCGTAGGATAAGAAAGGGCATAGAAGATAAGATTTAACATTTTTATTCGACAGTTATTAAAAAATTAACTAAGTTTATATACAGAATTTTATACATTTTTAAGTAGTTTTTTTAGCATAATCGAGTTGAATGCAAATGAAAACATTTGATAAACTATTAACTGGAAATAAAATTAGATCATTAGTTAAATTTTTTTATCACCCAGTTAAATACCTGCGGATGGTTTTAATGATGCTCAAAATAGTCTCGTAATGTTGTATCGAAACCTTCACAGAGAAAAAGTAAAACTTTTTCATAATGTTACTAAAAAGTATAATGCGATCAGATTTTCAATGCTCTAAAAATTTCTAACATTCTATACATGCTGTCATGTTTTATGTGTGAATGGACAAATCCTTTTTAGATAACTTTTAAATGTTTTTTTTTAAATTTATCAACATTTAACTCTTAAACTAGTTTGCCCGTATATCGTACGGGCTACTGAAACCTGGCCACAACCGGTTACACAGTACGCTGTACGGGAACTAATATTTTCTTTTTCTATTTTTTATTTGCACACATTTTTAATTCTTATAGAGCGATGATTAGTGCTAGTGTGTTCGTAAGAAATGCTGTTCGACCATGGTACTGAAATATTCTTTACCAGGATTTTATTTATGGTGAAGGCGGGAATTCTTCATTAACGGCAGAAATTTAGATTCTTAAAAATATTCGATAACGAATAGCTATTGGCAAGGCAATGTGCAATTTGTTGCTTCAGAAGAAATGAAAACAGAAAAAATAATCCAAAAAAGCCAAAATTATTTCTGCTCTCATTGTATTGTAAGACAGTATTATATCATGCTTCAAATTGTTTGTGAAATCCTCAACCGTATGAAAAACAGGTACGAACTTGAAGTTTTTTATAAGTATGAAAGAAACTCTTTTAATTTATATGAAACATTCTTCATAGCATGCAGAGTGTACTTATAAAAAGCAAACATTTAGGGTATTTTGTGTTCCTTAATTTTAAATAAAAAAGTATGGAAACTTTAAAATTGAAAATTCAAATAATTTCTTCTAATTCCACGTTCTGTTAAATATACTTATTTACTTGCAATAATTAAAAATTCTTAATTTTTTTAAAAATTTTTTTAACAATAAATTATTCTTAAAATTTTAGTAATGCTACGGCCTTACTTTCTCTCCCTCTTTGCAATTATTATTCCATATTATAAAAAAAATATCATCATTCACCTGCACTTTTTGCGGAAAGGAATTTTATTTTCCAGGTATTGAAATTCATTTTATATCATATTAAGATGCAACCCACAAAATTTTACGACTTATTTGTCAATTTTTATGGACTTTTTAGACTTCTAAATGCAAAATATGAACCCTCTATAATCCTCTTATTTTACTCTTTTCTACAATCTTAAAAGTGAAAAAAAAGGCTTAGGAATAATGACATAGTAAACTCAAAATGAAACCATCACATCTCAAAACAAGATGATACTCATTTCCATAATCTTCGAGACACATAATCTCTTTTTATTGATTAACTTTCAATAATATTCATTGAAAACTACGTTACTCTGCCATTTCATTTTTAAGGAAATTGAGAACTTATTTATGAATATGATCTCGTTCTAAATTCTTTTTACCCAGCAAAGGATATAAAACGATTATTCTACAATGTACCAATTATGCTAATATTATGGGAACATAAAATATTTCATAGTTTACCATGATACTTATTGCTATAAAGTATTTGTCCAATAATAATTCACATCCTCCATTATATTTCACAGGATAAAATTTTCGATGGAATTTCCGATGCTAAAAGAAATTCTTTATTCAGGTACAAGAACATTCAACGCACATATACTCAATTCGTAGCTTCATTTCGAAACCAAACTGCATCTTTTTTAGATCCCAATTTGAATATCGATTCAGAGTCCTTACCCTGGAACTAAAATCGATGCTACAATTTTATCGAAAACTTGTAATGCTTATTCCGAAACAGAAAATTGTAACTGTTTTTTTTTTTTTTTTTTGCTTAAAAAAAGAAATGATATCTTCAAGAAGGATTTCTTAAGTTTTGAAGAACGCATTAGTATCGGTTTTCTTCTGAAATGTTTTTTTTCACCTTTCACAAAATGTATTATGAAATAAAAGAAGAAGAAAAAAAATGCTCTAAATATTTTTATTTTTGGCAGAATTTTTTATAGAGTTCGTCATTCAAGATTTAATGTGAAGAATTACAGAAAAAAAGTTTAACGGTAAAAAAAGAAGAAAAGAAATGCAGACTCAGTATCGTAAAAATTAAAATGTTTGCACCCCTTATTTAAAAAAAACAAGAATAAAATATAAAATAACCATTAAAAATTACACAAATCAGATTTTAAAAAAAGCACAAAGAAAGAACTTAAAGTATGCAAGTAAGTTAGTCTCATGTATGATAATTAAATTTGAAAAAAACTATGTCAGATATGTTTTGTTATAGGAAAATAATTCTTTTATGCGACAAGCAATTCGCCGAAAAATGCGCAATAATTTTAATTTCTCTTTAATATGTGTACACAATGTTCACATCGATTGTGAATAAACCGTGCAATATTGCTTCATTTTATGATAACCATTTTATAAACTTATATTCTTTATAGCTCTAAAACCCAATTTATAACGCTATTTTCCTCTTTTAAACATACTTTTATATATTTCTAGCTTAAATGTCAGCACTAACTCTAATTCACCCTAAAATAGGATATGGGAACAAAATTTATAAAACTATGCCCTTAATAAATTTATAGTAATTAGAATATACTCACATTGGAATGTAGCAGACGTTATTGGGTCTAGACATAGAAGAGTAAATTGTAACATGAGCATAAATTTTTTCGTCGGAGATAAGAATATATATTTTTACGCAGCTATAATAAGAATATAATTTTTTACATATCTGTAACAAGAGTCTAAATTTTGCGGCAGAACACCATCGTGAATTAACAGTGATATACAAGTTGATTCAAAATTAGTGTGACCAATTTTAAAAGCATTTAACTATTTATGGTAAATTTTAATTCTTTTACCACCAGTTATATTTTACAAATGAAAATCTTAAATTACCAATCTAACTATTTTTAATAGAGGAGTAAATTATGGTTCGAAATTAGATTTTCTAGACCGAAAATAAATTTTAAAGGTTTTGATGGGTAGTTGCTTAAATTCTCTGTTATAAATAAATTATTTAAAAATCAGAAACCTATTTTTCTAATGGATTGCTATATAAACTTTGAAAAGAAATAAATTTGACTGGCAACCAAAGGTTCCAGAAAAAGAATATGGATTAAAGGAAATCCTTGATGAAAAAGAAAAAAAAAACAAAGCTGAAAAGTCTTATCGATGTGTGTAGAAAATCTTCTACCTCAAAAAACTTTAGCAAAGAAGCTGCAAGTATTGCAATTGACATTTTGTCGTCAGACAAAGAAAATTGGCTATAAAAAAGGGAATAAGCTAATCTGTCGTCAAATGTCTGCAAAGACCATCGAAAAACGAAGAAAAACTTCTTGGCCTCTGTATTTACTGTTAAGCGAAGGTAGGCACGAAACCATGGATAAACTCGGATGAAGCACTTTTTCATCTGTCATTCACAATTGGCAGAACAAAGATACAGGATATTTCACGCGAAAAGCGTCGCAAAGACTCAGCTGTTTTGCAAAAGGCAAGTTAACTGTCTGGTGTTATGGCATGGACGGGAATGTGATCTCAAGGCTTAACAAAACTATTTTTTCATTAACCGCAATTTAAAATTGATGCTAAATACTATCAGAATAAAGTTTTGAAGCACTTGATCAAAGAAAGTAAACGTCTTTACTCTCAAGGGAACTTATTTCTTCACCGAGATTCTGCGTCACTAGTCATGTAGCAAAATCAACCATAAAGTAGTAGAAAGATAAAACAATAAATAAATAAATAAATTTTCTTCCTCTTGAACATTGGCTACCACCATCATCTGTCTGATTCCTTGTGACTATTTTTTATGAGGATACTTAAAAAAACAATTAAATAGACGTAAAGTAAAAACACTTCAAGGCTTTCAAAAAGTAGTCAAGAAGGAAGTGGGAAAAATACCTCCCCCAAATGGTAAAAAAAGCTCTTTTGGTTTGACCTAAATGTTTAGGTAAAGTGTACTATGTTAACGAAAGTCACATTAAAGATTTCATGTGAACAACATTATTCAATAAGAATTTTAAAGCTCTGAAAATGGTTACATTATTTTTGAACCAAACGCTATTAAGATTTCTTAAGGCCCTGGGCCCCTATACAAAAGTAAGTTTCACCTGAGGCATATTTTTTGGTTTGTGTTAGGCTAGTGATTATGGTCGCAAGGTTATGACTGGCGTGTCATGAATTCGAGCATAATGCCACTGAAGATCCTCTGGGTAAAAAGATTGTTGCACGTTGAGGCTACATAGTACACTTTCTCCAAAAAGGATTTGTGTGTGTGAAAACTGTATAACAGGAAAAATAATTTATCTTTTATATTCAGATTATATTAATAAGTTGATTCTGAAAGTAAAAAGTCAGTTTCACCAGACATTATTTTGCAACTTTAAAAAAATTAAGGTTTTTTAAAGTTTTTTCAAACTTTTATTAAATGCTCCATTTTTAAAATTTTTTTAATCCTTTTATGATTTATAGATTATTTCAAGTAAAAAGTAGTATGGATTTGAAAATCTGTTCTTTTGTTGATTTTTAATATTTTTCTAGCTAAATCTGGAATAAAAACCACAAAAATGTTAAAAATATTAACTTCAGCATTTATTAAAAAATAAGTAGAGATCTCTCGCAGACCTAAATCCATACTATCTTTTATGTAACACATTCGCTTGGGAGTATATACTAAAAAATTTCAGAACTCTAAATTGAACAGAAAAAAAAGCTTTAGGTATTAGAAAACACTTATACTTCAAAATTAAAAGTCTGAGAAAAATGTCTTTTAAGTTTGTAAGGGCATAAAACAGATACTTACAATGCCCATAAAGCTTTAACTTTTTTCTGTTATTTTTTAATGTATGTTCTACATTAAAAGACTACTTTAATTAAAGATAGCTGAAAAAATTTTAATTCAAAAAATATTTTTGCATAATATTGATAGCATTTGTTACGATGGCAGGTTATTTATCTTAATCTTAACATACTATTTTTACAAAAGTTTTGAACACACAAAACATTTATGTACAAAATATAATTATGATACTAATTTAAGCTAAACAAATCCTCAAGTTTTTACATGAAATTTATTTTTTTCAGTTTTAAAAATTGAGGCAGTTTAGCAAATTTAAGTTTTTCTTGTGCAACTTTAAAATATTACAATATGTTTTCTCTAATGTAGTTTGGCACGTGATAGCAATATTCAGTTTTATCTGCAATACTTGTATTCGGAAGTCTAATTGCAGTATCAGCTCGGGGCTGATTTTTAGATACATCATTTTTATTAGAATTCCATCTCTTCGAAATATTGTTTCTTATAGCAACATGAAAAGTTTTGGTCATGACATTTTCTCAACTAGAAAAGAAAATTAATGATAAAGCTTCTAAGTTACATAAACGGTTTTTTAAAACAAAACTTGTCTTTGGAAAGCAAATATGCTAAATTTAATAACAGAAAAAATTATTATTACTAAAATGGAACAAATTGGTAAAAATTTGCAGAAAATTACATAATCGTGACTCATTCTGTATAAAAAGTTCATGAAGACATTTTAATTTTTTCAATTTTTATGTGAAGCTTTGCTATTTATTTTTGAAATAACCTTCAGGATTAGAGATATTCAATTATTACAAAAACTGGAGCCCCTTATCTTAGTTATTATTTGAAATTGCTTAAAAAAATAGCGATTATATACTTATGAGTGTCTGTAAATTTCGTAATAAAACCGTGATTGATAAATTTGAAAGATAAAACACTTCTACTATTATACAGACACTACACAAAAAGTTTCAGTTAATTATTTTCAAAACTTTTTGAGCAATCGTTGCCGCTGTTTGAGCATTTAAAAAAACACGCATTTCGAGTAAGACACATTTTAAAGTATGACATCTTTCTTACAGTAGAAGAATCTGTTTTTACTTAAATACTTCCTGTTTTTGCTCTAGTGAATGGAATGTAATTAACTGGGTATTTTTAAAAATCTAATAAGATGGCCTGTAAAATAAAACCATGAAAATTTGTCAATTTTTGGTAAAATTTACAGTTTTAGGGTATTCGGAAACCTTAAACAATGTTACTTTTACCCAGTTATAAACAATTGTCTTTTTACATTTTTTAAGAAATGTTTGTCTTAACTTCACCTGAAAGACATATTTTATAAACGTAACATTTTTACAATCATTTTTAAATTGCATTTAAAATTTTCCTTCAAATTATTCTTGTAAAATTTACAAGTTCCTATCTGCAACTTTTAAATAGCAAAATATATTTTTAGATACATGGAAACTGTTATATGTTTACACACTTCAGAAAGAAAAGAAACGTTTATATTCACCACCTACATGAAAGTCTTTACTATTAACTAAACACATTAATTAATTGTGCAAACATTCAACAAAGTTTACCTCCGCAAAGTTCTAATTAATTACGCTACGAGAAAACAAACAAGATCTTCAAGGCCACGTTACCATCATTAGGAAAATTATTCAACTGGAATACAAAACTCTTGAATTAATTATACATGTGTAATTTTAGTTTAAAGAAATTTTCCGTTTTTCTTATTGCCTTTTGCAAATGGAATAACATTTGGTGTTTGATATTTATACAAACTGTTATATAAATTCGTAATTAAAACTACTTGAAATACGTGATTTCTTCGTAGGTTATTCTGGATTATTATTGAGTTCATCCCATTTGTTTTTAAATTCTGTTGAAGATACAAAATGTTACAGTTATGAATTAAAAAAATTAACTCTGTGTTCAAGTTGCAAAGATGTTAATTTTTGTTAAGAGGACTTGGTACCCTTTGAACAACTTTCTTTATTTACACTCATGTCCATAAATTAAGGATAATGAAGTTCAGGCAAAGAAAGAGACAGAATCAAAGCAAATTTGACTTATTTGTAAAGTCTATTTATTAAACAAAAGGTAAAGAGCAAAAGAGGTGCTATGTGTTTGACATAATTAATAAAAACTGCGATTTTTACTCCCTGTAGCAAATTTAAAAAAAAAACATATTTACAAAAAACAGTATAACAAGGTTAGTATGCTGGTTAATACGGAGTATGTCTTCCGGACGATGCAATAAAGGTCTTACAACGCCTAGGTATGCTGAGTATCAAATTATCAATCTGATCTTGGGAAATATTACACCACTCATCAAGCAATGCCCTCCAAAGTTCCGGTAGACAGGTGGGAGGGGGTGAAGGGCTGCAATTCATCGGCCAAGCAAATCCCACACATGCTCTATTGGATTCAAGTCCGGTGAGTATGCTGGCCAATCCATACGGGTGATATCCTCCCATTGAAGGCATTCGTCTACAATGTTTGCACGGTGAGGACGGGCGTTGTCATCCATAAACAGAAATTCAGCACCCATGGTGCCCCGAAACAAACGTACCTGTTGTTCTAAAATGACATCCCGATAGATGTGGCCTGTCATTGTTACACTCTGAACATGCAGGTCAGTTCTGGAACCAAGAATAATTCTTCCCCAAGCGAGCCATCCTGCACCACCGTAACGGTGTCGTTCAATGGTGTTCTTTTGGTGGTAACGGGTACCTGGCGCTCTCCATATTAAAGTCCAGCGAGAATCAGACTGCAAACTAAACCTGGACTCGTCGGAAAACATCACATAAGACCACTGTTGTGGTGTCCACAATGCATGCTCTATACCCCAGGTTAATCGCAGGTGACAGTGAGTTGCAGTAAGTGCAACACATCTGACAGGCATGCGGGCATATAGACCAATGTGCCCTAAGCGTCTGTACACGGTCTGCCTTGAAACTGTCGTACCGGTAGCTGATGAGAGCTGACGAGACAGGTCTGATGCTGTGCTTCGTCTGTTTGTTTTGGCAGTAACTGCCAAATACCGGTCCTCATTCTGCGTTGTAACTCGGGGGCGACTTGTGCTGTAACATCTACTCACATTATCATCATCTTGGAAACGTTGCCAAAGCCTGGAGATGACACTCTGGGCGATTCCAAGTTCCTCGGATACTTCTAGCTGGGTACGTCCACACTCCAGTTGTCCAATAATTATATCACGTAAAAAATCATCCAAATGTTTCCTTTGTGCCATAACTAGGCGGTTATTGCACTGAAAGGCTTTTAAAGCGCTTGTGAACAATTTTACTTCTTTGCCACCATTCCTTATATACCCCTCTCTTACACTCTCGTTTTATTGTGACGTACTATCCGCGCAATTTGGGGGTTTCCTGTAATTTGCATATTCTTCTTCAAGATGTGTGTGATAATTCTACAGGTGAAATTTTTATTTAGAGTTCATTTTCTCTGTGATTCTGAATTATCCTTAATTTATGGACATGAGTGTACGTATTTAAAAATATATTTTAGCATTTTATACAATGTTTCTATTCAAGAAAATGATAAGAGATGAAATTTTGCACATATTGTTTACACAATTTTAAAAATTTATATTTTTTAAAGAAAATTTGGAAAATTTTAAAATCTTACTCCTTTTGTAAAAATTAATTTTTTAACCCGAATTTTTTTGTAATATTTGTATGAATGTTCTAAACAGTTTTATGGATCGATTTTACACAATACCTTAATTCGTTTTCGAGAAAAAAATAAAATTTTGATATACATGCTAAAATTAAACGAAAAAGCCAACATCTCTTACATTTAATTTTTTTTAAAAAAAGTATTCAGTTTATAGCAAAATGGATCCCTAATTTTATTACATGCTTTATATGTAACACGTAGGAAAAAAATGGAAGTTATTGGTAAATAATTGTGGAAGCAGTAGCATTTTGAATGCACTAATGTTTCGAAAAACTAACTGAGAAAAACCACTTTAAAGTTTATAATTCTGAGAAACATATAAGCTGAATTAAACTTAAAATACCACTTTAAGACATTAGATATACATTTTTCTTTAAAATAATAGCACTTTCATATTTTTCAACCCCCACATTTTTATGAATGATCAACTTTTAGAGAGGGTAATTGCACAAGAAAATTCAAGAAAAATGTTTTAAAAAAAATTCTTTCACGACAAAAATTTTAGTTGTTTTTCTTCTTATAATATTAAAGTATTACATTTGTATGAAGAATGCATCTGGAATAAGAACTGAATTTATAAAATTATTAATATAAAATGCCTTAATTTAAAAAATTTACATGCACACATTTTACAAAAAAAAAATATTGTATTGTATTACCTCGGTAATATTCTGCTTTATATATTACACATTCTTATTTTAATGTTATTATTTCTCTTTATAAAATAGATATTCTTATCAAAACGCTTTTTTTAGTTTTTTTTCTGAATAGGGGTCGTGGCTGAATTGCTCAATTTGTTTTTAAATGCACTTTTATTCAACTTCTAACTTTCCGCTCTACACAAGTGATATATCAATCGAAAGATAATAATTCAAAGAATAAGATTAAATGTAAAATAAAAAAAATGATAGGTCTGTCATTTTTGGGTACCAAGTCCTTTTAAAAAGCAGAATTTTCTTCACACATAACAATGTAAAAGATTTAAGAAGGATAAGATTATAAAAGTATAATCAGCTAAGATAAAATTCTTTAATTGTTTCATCTCTATTAAAAATGTGGGATCTATATTTTTTTTTCTCCTATTATAAATTATTTTACACAAACATTTTCCAAAGTATAGAGTTTACTTAAATATACTGTATGAAGTTGTATAGAATATGTCAAAAGTGTTTATCATTCCTGTTGTATTGGTGTTAAGGCTACACGGTACCCTAAAAATGTCTTTATTACCGAATTTTTTTTTTACATTTTCTAGTGGCCCATATCATTGAGAAGCTTGCCACGAAATTTCAGATCTGTTAGCAAATTAGTTTTATGAGCTGTGGTTTTGGTTTCGGCTTCGTTTTAAAGCCTTTTTCCACTCTGAAATTTAATTAATTAAAGATATTTTTGAGATTTTAGTTTGAAATGGTGATTAAGTCCAATTTTCATCACCAAAATTATTCCTGCTTGATTAAGTTTTGAGTTTTTTCAGTTCTCATAATTAATTAATTAAGATTCATTTCATGGCCAATTTTTGCTTTAAAAATGGTTTAAATAACATAAAAGCTTTATCGTTAATTTTTTCCCGTAGAGAAAATGCCACGGCAAAAGCGTTCTCAGGTTGATGTGAGAAACAATATTTCGAAGAAATGGAATACTACTGAAAATGATGTATCTCAAAATCAGTCATCAGCTGATACCGCAATTAGACTTCGAATACAAGTATTCTGAGTTCAAATGTTACAGATATAACTGAATATTTCCTTGATGTACCTACCAAACTACACTATACTTTAAGCATGTTGTAGTACTATATTTTAGTACTTTAAAGTTGTACGACAAGATAGCTATAACTTCCAAAACTGCCCCAATTTAAAACTGAAAAAAATTAAATTTTATGAGCAAACCTAACTATTTTTAGCTTAAGCTTTAGTTTTTATACTCATTATTATTTTGTTTATAAATGCTTTGTGTTTCAAAACTTTTGTGAAAATGTTAGGTTAAGATTATCTTAATATAAACTGTCATCTTAACAAATGCTATTAATATTATGCAAAAATATATTTTGAATTAAAAATATTATTTTCAGTTATATTTAATTAAAATAGTGTTTTAATGTATAACATACATTGAAAAATAACATATTAAAAATTAGAGCTTTATGGGCATTATAAGTTTTTGTTTTATGACTTGAAAAACTTTAAATGTGTTTTTCTCAGACTTTCAATTTTGAAGGTATAAGTGTTTTCTAATCCTTAAGGCTTTTTTCCTGTTCAAAATAGAGCCTTGAATTTTTTTGTATATACTCCCAAACGTATGTTCTATAAAAGTTAGTATGGATTCTAGGCTAAGATCTCTAGCTATTTTTCTAAAAAATTCTAAAGTTGATATTTTAAAAATGTTGGTGTTTTTCCCAGGTTTTTCTAAAAAAATAATTATTAAAAATCAACAAGAGAATAGATTTTCAAATCCATACTAACTTTTGTTTGCAATAATCTAAGAAACATAAATAACTTAAAATGACTAAAAAAATTTTAAAAATTGAGTATTTTATAAAAGTTTGAAAAAACTTCAAAAATTCCTAATTTTTTAAAATTGTAAAATAATGGCTGGCCAAACCGACTTTTTACTTGAACAATCAGCTTAATAATATAATCTAAATATAAAACATCAATTATTTTTACTAAAACTGTCTCCAAAAAACTTTTTTGAAAAATGTTACCGTGTAGTCTTAATTTTCAGAAGGTATTAAAATTCACACTTAGTTTTGAAATTTATTTCAAAATAACCTTGCGCATTTTAATTGAGGTTTCTTTTCCAATCACCTACACCCTCATTACTCAAATATTCAAAAGGAGACATTCCATGAAGTCGTTTTGTGCCTAGGAGTGTGAAATTCTGAGTCATGTTCCCTTATTTGTTATGCGTAACCGATTTTTCAAATGTTTGATAACGTATACTTTATATATTGCCTACTTAAAAATTCTGCAGGTGAGATCCACAATCTAAAAGAAAACCTAAATTGTCACTGACTTCGCAGTATCTCTGCATGCATTGCGATAGTTCTATTAGGAAATCATAATTATATATGTAGTATATTTTTGAGTAATAGATTTTTCTGTTAGTGAAATAAAAACATATCTTTATTAGTAAAATTTCTGAAATAAATAATTTTCTCATAACAATAAAACTTCTAGAAATTTTTATTTCATATTTTTTATTATTTTTATATATATATTACATACAAATAAAACAATAAAAATTTCACTTTTCCCATAATGCTGTATTTCTCAAACTGTGGGGTGGGAGAGCATACCGAAACGTTGAAATTAAAAGATTACTTTAAAAAATTGTTAATTTACTGAAAAGAAGCAATGCATTCTGACACATTTACACTGACAAATGTGTCAGTACTACAGAATGTATTTGATAATTAATTTATCAATACACTAAGTTAAGAACTTGTAAAATAATTACTAGTGATTTTTTAAAAGGGTGGTCACATATAAAAAAAATATACAAAACTTAACACTTATTTTGATAATTTGTGCGGTGTATAATTAAAGTCGTATTGTAGCTTTAGAAAGGTGACCAAACATCCTCCTTTAGGGAGGACAGTCCTCCTTTTATAGGTTCTGTCCTTCCTCGAAAAGTGTACTCCGAGATGAACCAATTATGTTTCCAAAATGTCAAAGAATGGTCTGAAACAAATATCACGAGAAACAATAGTTTTCAATGGTGTTTTTGACGTCATCATAAGTAAATTGGGCAGATATAGAGAGAAAACTGTGTTGATTTTTTATCAAAAGAAATGCCTCATATTAAAATCGTTGACAATGGTTTGTTTGATGAAACTGGAAGACTGAATGTACATTTAAACTGTCATAGATTGAAACAATTGAAACATCAACATACTGAAATTGATAAAAGATGGGGGAAATACTTAACCATTTCAAAAATGAACACATTCCATGTGAAAATTTAGTTATTCTTTTTGAATTTACGTTGTGCTGCCCTGAAACTAATGCAGCAGTTGAAAGAGTTTTTTTTCAGTTGGTAATGATTTTTGTGAAGTGACTAGTGAGAAATCAAAATTGAATGCTATTGTTTTAGTTATAGTGCTTACCGTAAAATTCAGTATTTAAGTCAATTTCTAGTTTGGTAGCGCCATCTGTTGCAGCTAGCTCTCACTGCATCAGAAATAATGCAGAATAAATTTAAAATTAAAACATAAAATTTAATTAATGAATTAATATTTGAAGAAAACTGTATTACTATCAAGTGTCATCCCCTACAAGTTTTTAAAAAATGTATTTGAACTTTATTGGATGAATAAAAAGTATTAACGATTGAAAGTTTATAGAGATATATAGAGAGTGTGAGCTAATAGGAAAAATTGAAAAACAGTTCCAACTTTCATAAAAATTTACAGAGATTTAACTTTTGTATCTGTTTATAACAAAATGTTTTTAAAATTTCAAACAATTCCATGGATAATTATTTATTTTAACATGTAAAGGGGCAGCTCATTTAGCGTTATGGTATAGGAAAAAAAGTGGAAAACATGTTTTATATATAAAATAATAATAATAATGGATCCTCTCGCATAATGAGTAGTATGATAAAAAAAAAAGTGCTGCTCTCTGCAGAATCGGTTCTTAAACTGTGGTACTTGGACATTCAAAGGTCCCATCGCGTCTAGGGTGTCGGCAAAGGTTTCTTATTTATTGTTAAGATTTCTACCTTTTACAGATCCTGAAAGGTATTATGAAAAATTTAAAAGGTGTGCCATCTTAGAATAGATAACTTAAATTGCCTCCGATGAAAACTCTTCCAAAATATGTATTTAGTCTAGAATATTAATTGAAATTTTAATTTTTTTTCAACTACATAGATGGAGCTTTGAAATTAGTCTACAAGGACAAGTCCCTCTTCAAAACTTTCGTAGTTAATTACAGGAGAATTTTCCTGAGTTGTCCACGAAAGCGCTGAAAGTTCGGATGCCTTTGCAAGCTACATTTTTATGTGAAAGAACATTTTCAGCTCTTCATTATCTTAAATACAGGTACAAAAAATGTTTGTAAGGCCTAGAACCGGAATTTAGACTGTAGGTATCAAATATTACAACTGATATAACCACAATTTTAAAAGAAATAAGGCACCATAATTATCATTAAAATTTTTAATTTATACATTTAAGTACACATTGTTTATTTGTATGAAATTGATATTTTGTAGTATTTTTATAATTAGATGTTTACTGCTTTCTTAAAGGAAGAAAATTGATAAAAAGTCTGTATAATTATTGAGGAATTTTTAAGTCTTTGAGCCGTGTATTGCGAGGGATGCTCAAAATCTACGGGAGTCTGCGATGTCAGGCTGATAGATAAAAAATGACGGCGGTGATAGAAAGGTTAAGAACCGCTGCTCTATAGCAGTGGTCTTCAAACTGTGTTCTACGGAGCCCTAGGGTCTCACGAGTCAAAACAAAAATTCGAAAAAAAGAAATTATAAATGTGTATGCAAAATGGATTCTTGTTCCCCTATGAAGTTTGCATTGTTACAAGTATCTAAAGCTCATACTATTAATTAAAATGAAAACTTTATTAATATATAACAACTTTATTTTTCAACACTTTTTAAATTTTATTATAATATAATAAAACAATATTAAAACCCGTGATTTATCTTTATATACACTCAGGAACATTGAAAATAGCGACCCAAGAAGGAAGCTAAGTACAATCGCGAAACTTTGTAAATTAGTACAGCGTAATGTGATATGCAAATGATCCAAGTTTTGTGCCAATACGCATCCTCATACACGCAGAGGTGGCGCTACAATCAGGAAGAGGGTGCTATACAAGCCAGTGCAAATTCGAAGATTCATAAACGTGACGATTACCCGCCGATTGTAGGAAGATTTTGGTAAGCGAAACATGTGCCAGATAAACGTGCTAGAAGACATTTCTCACAGTTAAGCGAGTTTGACAGAGGCCTGATCATCGGGATGAAAACTGCAGGCTGCTTGACGCGCCGTGTTGCTGGCCAGATGGATCGTTCGGAGTGTGCCGTTAGAAATTGTTGGGAGCAGTGGACACGAGAAGGTACCCACGTGCGGAAAACCGAGTCTGGAGCGACCAGGAAGACCACGAGGAGAGAGTAAAGAAGGATCGTGCAGCAAGCACTTGTGGACCCCACAGTGACTCGTTCAACGAAACGAGCAGACGTAGGCGTAGCAATTGTTCCACAAACAATTTCCAGACACCTTGCAGAAGCAAATCTTATATCCAAGCGCCCTATCCATGCACTCCCTTTAACACCGGACTGCGTCGGCAACTGCGTCTACAGTGGTGCCAAGCCAGATCAATGTAGAATGTCACAAATTGGCAAAAGGTTATGTTTAGTGATGAATCCCGGTTTGTTTTGGGGACAGATGATAACTGTGTATGGGTGTGGAGGTGCCCTGGTGAGCGGTACAATTCCCCCCACACTCTTCTACGTCACACTACCCACACAGCTGGTGTAATGGTCTGGGGGGCTATAGCCTATGATAGCCGGTCTACTTTAATTGTGATGCTTGGAGCCTTAACGGGCCAACGTTACGTTGATGATATTCTTCGACCCCATGTAGGACCTTTACTAAATGGTCTCCCAGGGGCAATTTTCCAGAAAGGTAATGTTCATCCGCATACAGCAAGAGTTGCTCAAGACTTCCTACGTCATTTTCAGACTCTTCCATGGCAGGCCCGCTCACCCGATTTGTCCCCTGTAGAGCACGTGCGGGATCAGCTAAAACGACAGATGCCATCGTGTCACTCTGTACATGATTTAGAGTTGGCTGTTCAAGATTTGTGGGCCCATCTGCCTCAGGATAACATAAGGTGTCTAATCAACTCAATGCCGGACCGTGTGGCGGCATGTATTGCAGCTGGAGATGGTCCAACGCGCTATTGAAGTTGCGCAGTATTTGTGTCGTTGCACACCCTGTGTTCGTTCAATTGTCTTGTTTTTGAGATCATGTGAATATCTCATATGTGTCATTATGTGTATTAATTTTCATTTCAATCCGATGCTTTCTTCTTGGGTCGCTATTTTCAATGTTCCTGAGTGTATTTCCTACTAGATTGTAAACAGTTTATTGTTTTAATACGTGTTAATTAGCACAGTTTCTTTCAAACTAAATAATTTTTATTTCTAATGTAAAATTCACCTTTCTGGATTCGTGGGAAGAAACACCGATAAGAAAGGAGATGTAACAACATATCTACAGATGCAATGTTAAAATCTAAATTTAAGCAAGATCTGCTCCTACATTTTAAGTTGCAAATTCATGCAAAATGCACAGTATTTCTCACACAACTATGATAAATTTTAATGCCATTCTCAGAGCATTGTGTGTAAGGGAAATATATTTCTGAACGTGAGTGGCTACAAATACAAAGTATAAAAATAAATTAAACTCTGAATATGTAAAGCGATTGCATTTAATCTCAAAACACCTCGACCGACAATTTGTGTGAAAAAAAGCAAGCACAGATCCTAGTTAATGCATGAATAGGTAAAACTTGGATCACAAATTAAAATTACTATGAGTAAATTATATTAAAAAAATTAGACTAGAATTTTTTTAATAATAAATATAATTCTTTTTTTAATTGTCTTTACATAAAGTATCTATACCATGTTAATCTACTTTAAATATTGTTTTGCGATACATTCTGCTAAGTATGTATATGGAATGAGATTCCACGAAAACACTTTCTAGTTTTAAGGGTTCCATGAAAACACCTTCAAGTTCTGGGGGTCCCTTGAGTTGAAAATTTTGAAGACCACTGATCTATAGTATAGTAAAGCTAAAATATAATATTAATGTTGGATTACTCTTTTGTATCTGAAAATTATTCCTAGTTAGGATCATATACTTTAAAATTAAGTGAAGAGAACCTTTAAACATTTACCACAAGTAACTTTTAGATATACCGGCTGGGTGGCGTGGTTGGTTAGTCACTGGCCATCTGCACCCAAGATTGCTAAATCTACCCCGGCCCAAGTCGGTGGATTTTCATGATACAGAAAATCTTGACAGCGACCATGTCGCATGACTATACGACATGTAAAAGATCCCTAGATTGACTGTTTGGCTTGGGTGCTCTAGGCAAAATTAAATCCTTGTACAGATTCGCATCGTCAGAGCTCAAGTGCCTCCCTCAAGGGAGAAAACTGGGCGTCAGAATTAACTGTGTCGATCTGTATCCACCAACATGGCAACGCCATAAAAAGAGACATCAGCTTTGGGGGATTGTACTAGGTCTGCAATGGAAAAACTCCAATCGGTAGTCCATTAGAAGTAAAAAAAAACTTTTAGATAAGCTTTGTATTTTACCGTTTGTCAAAAATCCGTTTACTCTGAGATCTCTTTGTTCATATTACTTACTTATACATACGCTTCATTAAATTTTGTGCGGATACTCATAAATTTTTTTTATATATAATTATTTCAATTATTAATCAACTTTCTCGTAATTGATATTCTTCCGAGAGAATCTGTTTCCTTTCCCCCATCACAAACAGAGACCTCCATTTCTTCCTAACTCATTTACGGAACTTCCTCTCTAAACTTGCAAAAATTTCTATTTTCCTCTACAAAGCGAGCGACAACAGACAGACAGTTGTTAAAATTTTATTCACAGCGCCTCTCTGTAAAACTGAAAGAAGAAATCCACATACATTCTTCGTTGATAGCTTTAAGGATTCCCTTTGATCCCGTAATGCGATTTTCATGGTCGGGGAGTCCGCCTTTCCCTTTCTCTATGCATTATGTCGAATCGAAGGGAAATTGACTGCAAAGGGAAGAGAGAACCAATAAATATTTTATTTCTTTCGATCCGTAATGTAAAGAAAATAGGTCGAGAGATTTACGATGTTATTGCTTTTCCTATACCTTTAGCAAGACCATCTACTGCTGAGAATGGAAGGGAAAAAAGATATTGAGCGCAATCAGGTAAATCGATTCGATGCTTCTATATGCTTTATTATGCTATTAATAATTAAAAATCAATCTATCGGAGGGATGGGTGCTTTTGATGGGTTTTGAAAAGCTGGGATATTTGGAAAAATCTATTCCTATTAAGAGGAAGGCGATACAGGTATTTTTTGTGCTTGTCTGTCTCGATATTTATTTTCTACGGCGTCGATAATGGTTTGGGGAATTTGCAGAAATTCTCGTAGTAAACACTTGTTCTTGAAGGATTGAGAGTAGTTTGAAATATTAAATTATATTAAATCCTTTTTGGTCAATACTATACGTCTTTAGTTGCATTTACACTGCTAAGAGTACGAGGAAATATATTCTGATGAAAATACAGGAGATTACTATTTTTACTAGAAAGTTCCATATCTTGCTAAAATACAGATGCAGAGATGAATTCGAAATTTATGAACAGTTTATACTTTATCTTAAGCTTTTTTGGTATTGATAATAGTTAGTTTATGAAGAAATAATTGTTTTCTTTTTTTGAAAAAAGCCTGTTGCTTCCTGTTTTATTCCTGTAAGTAAGTGTTTCTCAAACTTTTAGTACTTGCGACCCAATATTCATTCATAATTTTCATAACGCCCCCACTCCGCCATACAATAACAATGTATTGAATTCAATTACACTATACTTTGACGCTAAACCTACAATACGACTTGAACCTCTTAAGTACCGCTGGCGTATATAAACGTCTCGGTCAGCCAGTGCGCTCATTGCTCCGGAGGCATATATACGTCTTTCCAAAGTACGATCTTTTCTGTGAACTGCTACCCATAAAATTATTCCGAAGGCTTTGGAATGCAATAAAATGACATTGACAGTGTTTACGAAGGATTTACTTGTTTCAGAGTATTTGTTTATTTATATTTCTTTTTCTCCCCCCCAATATACCACATACGCTTGCCAACGTATTAAACAGAGGCTTTGGGGAACGAATCGTGTAATTTTTAATTGTCATCTAAGGGTTTAATTATAAACCCCCCGTACAAATTATCAAGGTAAGTGCTAATTTTTGCAAGTAATTTTATATATGACAAGCCCACTGGTAATTACTAAACCTTTTCTTAACGTAGTACTGTTAAATTAATTATGAAATACATTGTGCAGTACTGATATATTTTTTAGTGTATTAGATCAGTGTAAACGTGTATTTTATTTTTTATTATGTCAGAATGTATTTTGTTTGCTTTCTTTCAGTAAATTTTAATAATATTTTAAAATAATCTTTTGTTTTCGACATTTCAATAGGCTCGCGCTCCCCTCTTATGGTTATCACGCCCCTCTAGGGGGGCGCACCCCACAGTTTGAGAAACACTGCTTTAAGTAATTTCGTCTGGAAACGTTCTATTGAAGAAGTGTTATTTCTCTCTCTCTGCGGTTTTTTTTTTCATATTTATTTTCAAGAATGCTCTTCCTGTGGAATATATTTATAAATTACGGGTAGATTTTGCTTCTGTGTCTTAAAATGTCTATTTGGAAAGTACGACTTAAAAATGGTTCGAGTAGATTGTTTATTCATATAAATCAGACATGCGAATCAGGTAACCCATCAAAGCATAGATTATGGCCCGCAGAGATTTTTTTGAAAATTTGTAAGTATCAAGTTTGCAAAGATTTTTTTTTTAAATTTACAAACTTATACCCTCGTTTCCTATTAAAGGCCCACCATGCGGAGGGACTAATGCACGTTAAATATGTTGAGTTTAAGTTTCTCACGTTGGGGTGGTGAAAGAGTGCAACGTTAACAAATAGGCACTCACTTACTCATACTCAAATAATTAACATTGCCTTGTGCATGTAAATCATAGTAGGTCGATAGAGAAGTAATAGAGGTAAACAGAGTACACATGCATGCTTTTAAGTACTGAAAGTGTGTTATTTCGTTGTTTTTCTGCGAGAGAAGCCTTTTATGATTTGTTGCATAAACGGAAGAAAATCTAGCTGGTTTCTGGGGTTGGGTTAGGAAACAACATGACTGAAATAGAATTGGTACTTGTATTAGGTGTCAGGTAGGTGTCAGGACGGATTGACCAATGGTGAGGGTTACATCCGCCTCAATACATTGCTGAGCCTGAAGGCAGGCATGACACCGCTGGCGTAGCTAGTCCTGAGTTGGCTATCGAAATTCCTGGGGGGATGTTTTTTGAGAAATGAAGCTTAACTGAAAGTGTCAAAATATTCCACATCCCTTTATCATTGGTACGGCTGAAACGGCTACGCCTCTGCATGACACACATAGGATCGCAATGTATTTATCAAGAACCCTAGAGTAAGATTTAGGGCCATTACACAGTAATCTGTGTCAATATGTATCATTCAACATCGTCTGCAACAAAAGAGTATTTGAACAAGGGATGTCTATGTCTCTGATGCAATTATTTTTGACTGCATAGCACTGTGTATGCAGACCATCAGGGGGCTCAGCTTCTTTAGGTGAGCACGGGTGTCACAATACCGAGGTACCCTAGTGATCGTTTCCTTTTCCCAAGGGGTTTACTATCTTTGGTAAACACGGGCTTCACGAACTCGGGGTACCCTAGTGATCCTTCTCTATTTTCGACCCTCTTAATTGCCATTCCAATTCATTTTTTCTTCTTTTCCCGTCTAGACCACAGTTGAACATTTATCATACAACATTACGGTTCTAAAGTTTTTTTTTTATTTCTGACTGAATTATATTCTTAGCACGGTTTCATTTTTATTTTGTAAATCTTTAATTTGGTTCTTTTTTATATTTAATTTTTTTTCTTGTTTTGATATTCGTATTTTTTTCTACTAACAACGTTGGTTTCCAACCCCTCATGTCTGCCGTGTGCGGCGTCCTGTAAGGAGGAAAATGGTGTTCTGGGGATCCTTTGTTTTCCCTTTGGCCAACACTTCTCCCGTATGGAGGAGATTGGTGGCCTGGGGATACCTCTGCGTTCTCTTTGGAACACGCTTCACTGTAGACGGGTGGCAGGAGTGAGCCCGCTTCTGTCAATCGACTGGTGGTACCTCTCTTCGGTGTCCCCGAAGAGACATTGCTTTACGGTTAGTGCTGCAGATAAGGGGTGGCGGGTTTACCCGTTAGATCCTCACCCTGATGTTGTATTACTTTATTCTGGGTGTACTATAGGTGCCTGGTATTTGCCAGATGACCGGCACACTACCTCCTTTGTTGGGCTTCGTGGTGGGTGGAGGCACGCCAGGACGAAGTTATGTTTCACGCTTATGCAGCCTATGCTGCTGTGTCCGGGTAAATGCCTTGTTTTACTCAACCATTGACCAGATTGCAACTCACGCACGATTTTTACTTACTTAACTTCCTAACAATGACATGTCAAAAATATCGTCTTTTGCTATTCATAAAACCTTCATCGAAATAGGTGGTGAACCGAAGTCAGTAAAATGATTGCGTTCCGGGGATCTGCCAATAGGAACTACGTCAGCTTTACAAACCAAGTCCTTTCTTCTCGCTAAATCATTTCTTAATAGCCCTGTAACAATAAGTCCGCATAAAACCCTGAATTCCTGTTGCGGTGTTATTTCTGAACCTGACTTGATGGGCACTCCTGAATCAGAAATACTTAAAGGTTTCTCTGATCAGGGTGTTACTCAGGTTAGGAGAATCACAATAAAAAAGACTCTACAATTATTGCCCCAAAACACTTCGTTTTAACATTTAATAGTCAAAAACTACCAAGTACAATAAAAGTTGGATATCTGAATTGTAAAATCCATCCATATATACCGAACCCTCTGCGCTGTTTTTAAGTCCCAAACTTCCTGCCGCGGTCAATTAACATGCTCTAGATGTGCTTCCGTTGGGCATTCTTCCACGGATTGTACTCTAGAGCCAAAATGTGTTAATTGTACCCAGTCTCATCCATTAGATTCAAAATTATGCCGAAAATGGAAATTAGAAAAGCAGATCCAAGAAATTAAAACCAATAAAAATATATCTTATTTTGAAGCACGCAAATTAATAGTTCCTCAGTTAACCCAAACGTATGGTCAGGCTACTAAACCTTCAACTATATCCACAACTACTTAAACATATCCAAATATAACAAACATAATCTGCCCACCTTTACAATGTCTGTACCTCGTCTTCAGTGTCTACTGTCTCCACGTCATCTTCATCCACTCAAGCACATCTACTTCCTTCCACATCTTCAGTAATACCAACCGTACAAAATCAGTCTTATTTACCTATACTCGTTTGTACTACTGCTATCTTTGACAATAGCTTAAATACTTCTGCCTCATCGTCATCAACTGAAACACGCCTATTCGCTACAACATCTAATAAATTTTCTCCATTGTCAACTGAAATTCAACCATCAGTATCCTTAGCTCAATCGTCTGCTACTACATCCAATGGTGAACCTCTTATGATACATCTAAAATCCCAAAGAGTGTAAAACCGAACTCAAGAAATAGAAGAAAGCGCACTAAATTACAAAAACCAGAAATCGAAATTAAAATGGCTCCACATAAACCCAGAAAGTCAGCACCTATGGCGTATACAACTGATGACGAAGATATGCTTATGTATGACGTCAAGGAGGAGGAACTTGAGCCAGATCCTACGGATAAATTCGCCATAAAAGAATGTTTTATAATCTAAAAAAATATATATACGCGCGTTAACTCCAACCCGATTCAGGAAAAGTAGAAGCTAATTTTTTGATAACATGTATTGTCTAACTTTGTTTTAAACTAACATATTCCATTCGTCTTTTTCTATGTTTTTATTTTAAGATATGGTCTGACTTGGTGGGGAAATCCCCACCAAATTTTTTCTTTAATTACTTGAAAACGGTTTTATGTGATTTGAAATTTTAACTTTTTAAAACTGTATTGTCATCATTTTTACATATTTTATAAAACTTTTAAAGTTTTTTTAACAAATGTTTGGCGCAGTATAGCCAAAATTGGCTCTTGCGCCATAAAACCCTACACTCACTGCGAATGCAGCTGCAAAGATGGACATGAGCTAGCAAATCACACAACATTGTTCCTTCCAATGAATCACCACTCTACCTCTAACTTTTATCATGATCCTATTTGGACGACACCAATTGTGAAAGATTTGGTGAAATACTCCCAACCCCGAAACATGAATTATAAAACTCTTTCTTCTGTTAAACACACCTTCTTAACTGAATTACTTCTAGTAATAAAGTGTTTAAAATATCTATCCCAATTTTACGCAGTTGGTTTCACTGATTTTCTAATAGTCTACTAATACACTCAATTGAGTTTTTGAATTGTTCTTATTATAGTACCTAAATATTTGTTTTCACATTCCTTTAATAAATATATATTGGATCAGGATACCAATTATTTTAAAAATAATAATTATAAAGAATAAAAATATATAGAATAATATTTAAAAGGTCAGAAATTTTATCAACCAATCAATATTTTCATTCTTTTATTTTGAATTTCAGTGATACTAGCCGAAAACATTTCATTGTAAATATACTTATGGTATTTAATAAATCTAGGCATCCACTTCTATGTGAAAACTGTAAAAGCTTTATTTATATTTTTTGAAGTGAAATGTCCCTCTCTGTCTTTATTATTTCTAAAGTTCTTTGTTGTATTATTGATTTCAGCATAATACTGGACTCACAAAAGAGATTCACACGCAATCTCTTCATAATAAGTGCAAATAGCTGCATTGAAACGTTATTGATCCCAGAACTCATTTTTATTTAACTTCTTTTACTTATAAAAAGAGTATTGAAAATTCATCGGAAAGATATAATAATAGTGCAGGCGACGGAACGCATAAATTACTACTATATAATTTTGTATAATTCGAAAAAATATTCATTAAAAAAGGAAAAAATCGTACTAAATTAATACCCTTAAGATTCGAGTGTATCGAGCAAAATTTCTTGTTCAATGCGTAATTCGCACAAATACATAAAAATAGGTTTATTTTCTTTATTGAATGAATTTATTCTAAGAAAGCTTGTGTATTATAGATATTGCAAAAAAGGCTTTAGAACTATATTATTTAAAAAACTAAGTATTTATACAGTTTCTAAAGAAGTTATTGAAATGGTTTTTGGACCTCTTATACTCAAAGTAAAAAAGAAAGTAGATTCTATTTAAAAGTTTTATCATATCGGATGGCAATTTGTTACATTTTTCACACATGAAAAGTAATCGTTTCAACATTGTTGCTTTTTTAAGCTTTCGACCATAAAATATTTAATACTTTCTTATATTCTCCATTTATAGTGAATAAGATAGGAATTTAAGTAATTCTCTAAATAAAATGAAAGATTTTATTCTGGATACAAATTTAATAAAATTATATTCATTTTACGCTCGTGTTATACCTTTATAATGCTTCGTTCACCTAATTTTCATTTGCATTATTCTCGAAACCAAAATTTGCCGTATCAAATCATTTTATGTTAAGTAAATTTACTTATAAAATGTTTGTACGCTCTTTTTTACATTTTCTTTAAAAAAAGTTATACATGTGACATTTCAATTACAAGCAAAGTGACTAAAAAGTTTCATGGAAACTTATTTTCACATCAAAAAAGTTAAAAGGAATTTTAATTTAAAAAAATCGTAATATTGGCTTAAAATTGAAATTTCAGGAAAGTTAATGAAATTAAATTTTTTTTGTACACTAAAGTATCTAGTTTCTTAGATTTCCATTTGTTAACTTATATCCATATTACTTTAATGTGTCTGAGGTAATATATCTCAGCATTTACATGTTTATGGATTTATTCTCAATTGACTGCTACGATGGCTCTTTATTTTTACCTCAAAAATCTTTTTGAGAAGTCAAGATTAATTTCATCGAAATGCCGAATAAAATTGAATTTTCATTGTATTATATTAATAATATAAGTTACATTGATTGTATTTATTTGGTTTCCCATTAACGGTGAAGCAGTTTACTTTTAAACGTTTTTCCACTTTGTCATAGAAATAAGAAAAAAAGCAATAAACTCGTCATAACTTACTAAAAAGGAAAATAGATTCTTGATTACACTATAAGAGAAAAGACTACTAAATAAAAAAATAAAACAAAAAAAACCCGATTCAGTGGGCTAAACGAATTCGAAATGAAATTGAAATTCAAGGAAAAGCTTCGGACTATTCAATAAATTGTTTCTTATGCTAAGCCAAATCAGTTAAGACAGCGGAATTCCACATTTAAGACTGCATCCGCTTTTAAGAGAAATACTAGAAGCCATGGCCATTCGAACGCGAAACGGAACTGCTTGCACGTGCGGATTAACAAACCAGTTTCGGATTTAAGCTATTTCGAGAGACAATTTTTGGTTAACAATACGTTTAAGCAAATTTTTGTACTTTTACCTTTACGAAGCCTGCCTAATTGACTGTTAAAGGAAACCAAGTATTCGTTTTAAAAAACTTAATACATCCCAATTAAAATTGTTAGGATTGTGTAAATAAATACAGACGTGTAGAAACGTTTACTGTTTATACATTTATTTCGTTACACCGGGGTTTCATATTTTAAATTCTCATCAGATAGAAATAGCTGCTTCAAAATTTGAGAAGTTCAAAGAAGCTTAAATTTTACTGATAACATGACATGATTAAAAATTAATACAAAAACAATAATGAATAACGAATCTTTTGAAAAATTTTGTTGTTTGTAATTCGATAATTTCCTTTCCCAAAAGCGAACTCGAAAGACATTTAGAATTGATTATGAATAAAATTATGAAGCATCTTATTGATAAGCAGATTTTACAATAGAAATTTGCAATATATTATTCTATATTATAGCATACTAGCATTTTTTATTTTACTGAAATTTATAGAAGACTAAACATTTCAATATTTTATGATGTAACTCGGAACATATTCATAATATGAAGTATTTTTCTCTTTTAATTCTTTGTGCATTAAATCTTATTTTATCTCACTCATTTACTTCCGTCTTAATTATTTATACTTGATTTTTAAAAATAAATTTATGATATACAGGGCAATTCATAAAGTTTATACTTTCTAGGTGATGTAAAACCGTAACAATCAAAGATAAGCACCACCTCAACGAACCGTAAGGTAGAAGTACTCTTAAAATTTGTGTCTAGCCCCTGACGGAAGTGACGTAGACAATAGCATGCGTGCCATGTGGCCAGCCAGCCAAAATAGCGGCATTTGAAGTGGAAAAGGCTTTTTGTGTTCTTGAATTTAGTAAAATGTCACTGGAGTAACTTTTTTTTTGGATATATTAACTCTGTAACGGGCTGTTCTCTTGGGGTAAAACCATTTCTTTAAATATTATTCTATTGAAAACTTTCTCCCGAAGAAGATGTGATTTATGTAAATTGAGGCTTATATTTAAGCATTAATTTTTAGGTTCGATAGAGAGAGAGAGAGAGATTAGGAGCTATAGATGATATAGAAGTTAGTGATTAACGTAAAGTAGTAGAAAGCTATTCGAGAGTGACTAATGATTAATTGCGTAGTATTTAAAACTGATGATTGACGATTTGGTCAAATAAGTATTTAAATTGAAATAGTGTTGACTTGGAATATATTAACTTAGAATGGAATTTCGATTATTTGGAACGTGAATTACCAAAACATTCCAAGAGTAAATGATACTATTCATATTAATTATATCGTCCACCTTGCTTTTGCTCCAATACTTAATTAGGTGCATTTCCTAACCTGGGTTGTTGAGACTTGTTAATCTATATATATATAAAGGAGAAAAGCGACTAACTCACTCACTCACTGACTGACTCACTGACTAATCACGATATCTCCGGAACTATTAAACCTACAGACTTGAAATTTGGTAGGTAGGTTCCCTTCATGTAGTAGACATCAGCTAAGAACGGATTTTACAAAGTTCGAACCCCAAGGGGCGTTACGAGGGTTAAAAGGGCGTCATAGAGAATTATTTCCATTACTAAACTATTAGATGTACAGTCGTGAAACTTCGTACACAGATTTCTTTCATAAAGTAGAGAATCCCTACATAATGATTTTTACGAAAATCGACCTCCAAGGGGCGTTGAGGGCGCTTAAGGGGCGTTATACATAATTATTTCCATTTTTAATCTATTAGATGTACAGTCTTGAAATTTGGTAAGCGGATTCCTTTCAAGAAGTACAGATCCGCTGAAAATGGGTTTTGTCAAAATCGACTCCCAAGAAGCGTTGTAGAGAATTAAGTGGCGTTATAGGCAATTAACTCCTTTTTTAAACTATTACACGTAAAATCTCGAAAGTTAGTAAGCTGATTCCATTCATTAAGTAGAGATCCGATATAAGAGGGGTTTTGTGAAAATCGTTTTCTAAGTGGCGTTGCGGGGGCTTAAGGGGGTTATACATAATTATTTCCATTTTTCAACTATTAAACGTACAGTCTTGAAATTTGATAAGCGGATTCCTTTCATAGAGTACAGATCCCCTACAGAATGGGTTTTGTGAAAATCGACCCCAAGTGGCGTTGTGGAGAATTAAGGGGCGTTATAGGCAATTAACTCCTTTTTTAAACTATTAGACGTAAAATCTTGAAATTGAGTAAGCAGATTCAATTCACTGAGTAGAGATATGCCGTAAGATGGGTTTTGTGAATATCGTTTCCTAAGTGGCTTAAGGGGGCTTAAGGGGCGTTATAGATAATTATTTCCATTTTTAAACTATTAGACGTACAGTCTTAAAATTTGGTAAGCGAATTTCTTTCATGGTGTAGAGATCCACTACAAAATAGTTTTGGGAAATTTGATCCCCAAGGGTTACTGAGGGGATTAAAGGGCGTAATAGATAAATATTTCCGCTTTTCAACTAATAGAAACACCTGCTTGAAAATTAGAAGGTATGTTCTGTTCATGGAATAAATTTCCTTTTACAAAGATTTTTGCAAAAACGGACCTCCAAAGGAGTGAGGTTGCGAGGGATTAAGGCGTGTTATATAAACATTTCTGTTTTTGAATTTAACTCATTTACTTGAAATTCGTTGAGCACTTTTCATTAGTTGAATAGAGTTCCACTAAGAATGGATTTTACGGAAATCAACTCCAGGGGGAAGCGAGGAGAGTTACTGGAGCGTATTGATAGACAAAATTCCCGTTTTCGAACTGCTAAGACTACAATAATAAAATTTGGTTTGCATGCTTCTTTTGTTGAATTGGAATCCGCTAAGAGAGCTCTCAACGAGGTAATGATGATAAAAATTCCGTTTTTGCTGTGTTAGATTTACACTTGAAATTTAGCACGCATGTTTATTTTATGGAGTAGAGATCCACTGATAGTGTTTTTGGTGGAAATCCACTTGATTATTAGGTTAAGTGAGAGAAAAAAATCTTTCTCCTTCTTTTAGATATAAATAGAAATCAGATATTATAATTTTTGTTCTTTTTATATCAAGGGGCGAGAGTGTAACAGCTATAAATATATTTTTCTATACAATCGAATTCTTAATGCTAGATATCAATAATTAATATACATGTAAACAGTATACATATATACAATATCGTGAAATACCCAGTGAAGCGGGTGCGTAACGGCTAGTAACTTATATATATATATACATATATATATATATGTATGTGTGTGTGGGGGGGGTTTAAAAGTATTTCTATTAATTCATTATTAAATTAGTTATTTGTTAATTAAAAAAAGTACATTGTCTATTATTTTGGACAAAAATACATTTCAGAGACTTTTTAAGCTAACTAAAGAATCGTTTTCTTTTTATTGCTTCACATTAATAATTTTTTAACTAATGCAATATTGTTTTTTAAAAGTCATAGATCGAAATTTGAAGCTATATTTTATCTGTGAGGGGGAGGGGAAGAGGAAACAGTAATTTTGCACTAAAAAAACCGTGTTATGCCGGGCTAGAGGGAGGGGGAAAAAACCTGTCTTAAATCGAAAATATGTGGAACAAATTTCGAAAAAAGGAAATTTAATGAAATAATTTAAGAAATCACTCACATTGCGTGCGTTCAAACACACACATAATTGCTGGCGTCATGAGGGAAAGAGAAAGCCGGGCCATGCAGTTAGTAAATTATATTTCTTTTGACTTAATCTTGCTTCTAACTCTCGAACACGTTGGATTTGAGGGCACATCCATCACAACTCTTCGGTTGATGCCTCAATTGCAGGATAACTCTATTCTCTAATTGGATGGTGCACAACCACTCAGTCGGCCAAAGTGCAAGCTTACTTCTATATACATCTTCCTTACCAATGAATTGGACGAATCGCGGACAGCAACATGCCACTTACCCAATGATCATCTAGAAGTTCTAACTTACCACTTTGTGGTTTCTTTCAGCAGTGAAGCTTAAAGGACACGCTAATCACCCCTATCCTTCCTGTTGGTATAGTGGAGCTGAAATAGTGTACCACAACCGCTTTCAATGAACTTGATTTAGATATCTTTACACGCGTTTCCGCGAAAATGAAATTACCGGCTTAATGTGTGTCGTGTGACTATGGGCTCACACATAGTACATTTTAAACTGCCTCAAACAAATTTTTTAATAATCCCAAACAATTACATTACAGGTAACGTACAATGTCTTATAATGTTCTTGATTTATAGTGCATTGAAACTGTATACTTCTTTATGAATCACCCTGAATATTAAATAAATTTTTTACTCCTGAAATACTCGGAGAGTTTCTATTTCTTTCTTTTTCTTGATGCATAGAAAGGATAAATTAAATTTTTCGAATCTTACCTAATAGAAATAAAAATATAATAAGAGCTTAGAATATTTTGGTTAATAAAAATGAATATCTTGTCTGGGGTTAAATTAACTAAGGAACTTAAATAAAGTAAATTGTACTGTGGTTTAATAAGCCACACTTTTTTTTATAATGGCATAGGATTTATCTTACATTTATATGTGAACTTGTTTTTTTATATTCCATACTTAAGAATTCCTTTCAGAATAAAATATACAAATCTTCAATCAAGACGCAGGTTAAAATTAAACTGTAGAAAAGACTCAGAAATGGATTGCATCAGCAGAAATGCAATGTTATACATTGCACTGCTACAAACTTTATGTAATCAAAGAAAATTTAAATAGTCACTCTGTCTTATTGTTATTTATGTTTCTTTTAACCTTTTAACTGCCACCGTCGTATACATCCGTCTCAATCACCCGGTACGTCATGTACCGGACGTATATATACGTCTTCCCAAAATAGTATTTCTTTCTTTGTGTTGCTAACTATTAAACTTTTCTGAAGGCTTTGAAATGCAATGAAATGGTCTAGACATTTTTTGCGAAAGATTTACCCATTTCAAAGAAAAATTTGCTTATTTGTACCCTTTCTTCTCCTCTCAGTTTACCGCATAGGCGTAACTATGTGAAAAAAGTTGGTACTGGGTAGCGAATCAAGTAACTTATAATCGGCACAGTTTAGGGGTCAAAAGTAAAGTTTACCTATATTCAGACACATTTAATACTTATGCTTCATTTAGAATATCAAGTGTACTTATTCTTATATATATCCATCTGGTCCAACTGGTACGTCAAGTATCCCGGACATATATATATGCGTCTTTCGGACGTATATGTACGTAAAAGTGCAATGAAATGGCTTTGACAGTGTTTGCGAAAGATATACCATTTCAGAGAAATATTTGCTTCTTTGTGACTTTTCTTTTCCTCTCAATACACCGAATAGACGCACCTATGTGACTCATGGGAAGACACACTTAATACTTATATTTCATTTAGCACTAAATTATTACATTTGAAATTCATTGAACAGAGATATTCACACTTTCTGGAATTGTAACTTAACAAGACAAAAAAAATATATTTTTAATCTGGCGTATTTCTAATTCATAAAAAGAACTCTATAAATTCTTCAAGCTCCAGATTGATATTGGAAAATGTTAAAAGAATATAACTTGCGTATATTTTTTAAAAATTAATGTAATCCAATAATTGTAGCTGTTGACTTTCCTCATTTACATTTTCAATACTTCCTAACATAATTTGATTAATATTGCGTTCATCTAATAAATTTAATAATCTAGAGATCTAAACTAGTTTCATGATAAAAAAGCATTAAAAGAATACCTTTCTTTTTATAGAGTACCCCCTCCCCCCACAATCATATATAATTTTATTATTGTATAAACGAAGAATGTTACCTTTTTAACAAAGCAAGAATTATTTTTCAAAATAAAAGACTTTTTTTAATACAAGTTGCAGACAAAACATTAATTAAATTAAATTAATTTTAAAAAAGAATGCTATGAATATATATATAAGTAAATATTTGGAATGAAATTACAGTTTTTTTTACAAGGGACTAGAAAATATTAAGCTCAAGTGATATCTATACTTATTTAAAGACCATGTTGAGTAAAATAAAATTAAATGTACATTATATATATTCTATTATATCTACTATATTTAGAATAGTTTGACTCACCTTTAAATAAAGCAAATCAGGAAGAATAAGTATCATTAAACTGTTTAAATTTCCATTAAATAGAAGGTAGGAATTAAATACTCCTTTCAGAAATTTATTGGGAAAGTATATACAGCAATATATACGTATTAGTATCTGCGGCTTGTTATTTCACTTAAAATTAGTCATTTAAAATTATTTTCAACCTATAAATAAGTATCAAAGAACACATTTCAAGTTTTACCTGTTTTTAAAATGAAACTTATAAATTCAATATTCAATATATAAAATATATTCAATTATAAATTCAATATATAAAATAAATTCAATATTGTAGTTAAGAAATTCGAAAGTTTATTTAAAAATTACCCAAGGTGTCCAAATTACGTTATGAAATTGAAGTTTTACATTTTGTGCCACATTAAAACAATAATTAATATTTAACACACACTTTAAAAAATGGTTAGTATATTTTTTGAATCAGACGATTAAACATACCTCACTCATTTGACAGACATTTTTTTTTAAAAAATAAAGAATATTTTATTAAGCCTTATGAATTACCTTTGAACTATAAAACACATTTCAATTAGAAATCGTGTTTTATATCTAAAAAAGGTCGGCTTATGATCCTTGAAATAGACAGTTATTTTTAAACTTCTTGCTGATTAAGTACGTTTTGCAAAATAAGTGCAACACTTTTTTTCTCTTTTTTAAATTGTAATCAATGAGATTTTAAAAAAATTAAGAATTTTATATGACAATGGTTATAAATAAAATAATCTTTTTTGTTAATGGGAGAAAATTCCAATTTATTTGCACTTTGTGTATATTTTAAGTCTGTAAATAAAATCATACATAAAACAGCTTAATTTCATTGTTATTTTAACAAAATTTGAGGTAATATTTTCTTTCCGAATTCTTTTAAATGAAATATGCATTTCTAAAAGTGAAACATACATTGCATGACGTTAAAAACAAAACAACAACAACAAAAAAAGCTAATGTTGTGTATGAAATAGATGAATTTGAACCTAAAACTTACAAATTTTTGAATTTATTTCTCTCTTACGCTGAACTTCAATTTGGCTTTATTTATGTTTGAAAGGGGTTTTTTTTGTGTATTTATTAAAATCCTATATATTGAAATTCAGTGACTGTTAAAAAAGGCTAATAAAAAAACAACAAAAACGAAATAAAAAAATTATTAACAAACATATAACAGCTGTTTTTGTGAAAATGAAAATGAATTTCAAACGTACTTTTAAAAATAGATTTTTTTAAGATTGAAATTAATTCAAGATATTAAATAACTTAAAAGTAAACAACAAAGTGAACTATTAATCATCACACGATATCTATTGATTAAAAATCAATGAATTATGTTGCTAAGTAGTCTAAAGATGCATTTTAATGGTTTTTTCAGATTTGATAACATTTAATTCAAGGTATCCGACTACGTTCGGAACGGTGATTTTGAAAAAGTGTATAAATGATATTATGATATTTAGTGTCATTTAGATTAGAAAATGTATATAAAATTGTTTTAAGAATAGTATTACAGTAAAAAGTTATTTAAGTACAATATTTTGACAAAAATTAAACATAGAAGGACCCATTTTCAAAATTTTCTCCTTTTGTGAAAAATGCTTCTATTATAATAATATTTTGCCTGTATATAGCTCAGACCTCTGTACAGAGGCTCATCTAGAATTTTTGAAATATATAACTTAGAAGTGGGTTTATCCATGTTTTACGACAACAGAGGGGAGAAATTTTAAGTAAAAAACGTCGATAATTATTTCAATTTGTTGCAACTCTGAAAATAATGTGAATTTTTCAAAACTCATAGTTGAGCCTCTGTACAGAGGTTTGAGCTATATACAGGCAAAATATTATTATAATAGAAATATTTTTTTAAAAATAGGACAACATTTTGAAAAAAGGTTATCCTAAGTTAATTTTTTGCCGAACTATTGTATTTAAATAATTTCTTGGTCAAAATGTCCTTAAAACAATTTTATACATGTATTCTAATCTAAGTGACACTAAATATCATGAAAATTATTCATTTATGTACTTTTTTAAAAACACGGTTCCGAACGTAGTCGGATACCTTATGTCGCTATTTCAAGCAACACAACTGCAGCAGCCAAGTATTCTTAAACTCGTGGATGGCGCTGTCGAGTCATGAATTGGATACCAAATGCCACTGAAGTCACTGTGTAGAGGGGTTGGCATGGTGTGGTAGCTTGGAGAGAGGGATTGTCAGTTGTGTCTGAAAATTTCCAGTTAGTTGATGCCCAATTATTCACCAGTTATTTTATCTTGACTGAATGAAAAGTGTATCATTTCTAACAATGGATATTTTTTGATGTAGTGCTTATTATTGAATTTCCATGAAGTAAGGGCAAACAATTTGTATTTTTTTAGACCCCGATATTAGGAATAACCCCGAATTAATGAATAAAATGTTCGGTTCGGATGAATTTGTTAAATTGGGGTCTGACTGAAAATATATACGAGGGCTGTTTTTTAAGTAAGGCCCGTTTGTTTTAAAAGAAATAACGGCAATATTTTCTTTAAAAAAACCTTTATTTTAGGATTGTACATACTTTTGCCTATTTTTCTACATAGCTGCCGGATTTATTGAAGCACTTATCATATCGTAGAATTAAGTTTTCAAAACCCTCTTCAAAGAAGTCTGCCACCTGGTTGGACAGCGAAGAGTTCACGGACGCTTTCACAATTTCGTTGTCACTGAAACGCTTCCTACCAAGACTGTGTTTGAGGTACTGGAAAAGGTGGAAATCACTTGGAGCAAGGTCGGGGCTGTATGGTGCATGGTTCAAAACCTCACAGTCAAAAGATTCAATTAACTCCCGAGTCATTCCAGAAGTGCGAGGACTTGCGTTATCATGAGTTAAGCTGTGAGTAGTCTGGGTACCCACCGAGAATACAATTTCTTAAAGTTGAGGTCTTAAGTCACAATTTTGCACACCACCGACCGAGAAACGTCGGGAAATTCCTATGAAAGAGTGGCTATCGTGAATCTCCTGTTCTCACGAATTTTTGTTTCAACTGCTTGCATCAAATCATCAATGATTACAAAGGGCCGGCCAGAGCATTTTTCGCCATCCTTAAACTTCCTGACTTATTTTCGAACTTTGCTGTTACTCATTGCTTCTGTGCCATAAACTTCTGTTATCTGGGAATGAATGTATGCAGCCGACATGTTTCTTGCAGTCAAAAAACGGATTAACAGATCATATCTCACACTTGGCGGGTGATTCAATCATCTTAAACATTTTAAAGGCAAACACCAAAGTTTAAATGACTGCTACAGAACTCGAAATGGCGCGAGTGTGTTCGCAAAGGATGGTGGTCATGGACGCAGAGACTCATTGCAGCGTACCCAGAAACTAGGAAACTGTACGTGTCAACGGACCTTACTTAAAAATAGCCATCGTATATGACAGGACGTGGCGAAGGTAATGGAATTTCTTTACCTGAATCATAATTTAATTTGTTAATGTTGCATTGATAGTATTGACGAGGCAGTCTTATAGTCAGGTAATCTGGTTTATTGTACATTAAACACATAGAAACAAAGAAATGGCGACGCAAAGCACAAATAAGACATATGCGCATTACATGGTAACAGAGACAAAGAAAAAGAGAGAGATTTCCAGTATCTTGAAGCTTTTATACGAAGCATTAAAAGGAAGTTTGACAATTCGCGTGACTTCCGCGGACTTACTATACACTGGTGTGCAAAAATTAAGGACGAAGTCGAAAAATTAGCATATCAGCTGAACGAAGAGGCAGAGCGGACAGAAAGACCAATCAGGAGATTAAGTAAGGTGATGTATGGTAGCACATGCGCAGATATGCAGGTAGACGTAATGGGGGAGTGTCTGAGTAGTATAAAGCATGTTGTCGGTGTAAGATCAGTATTTCTGGCAAAGAGAATGCACGCCGTATAGCAGTTAAAATCACACCGAGTTGCTGCCTCAGCTAGAAATGGCGAATAATCAATCTGTTAGACGACATCTGGATGCTTTTACTTGAGGTCGAATCATTGGGAAGTTGGAGGAAGGCCGCAGTGTGACAAGTGTGGCTGCAGAGTTCGAATTGCCCACAGCATCGTTTCACGACTTTGGAGACAATTTCAAACTACAGGAACAGCTATCCGGGAGTTCAGTAGTGGTAGTCCACGAGGAACCAACCCGCAGATGACCGGTACATTGTCTTACAGGCCAGAAGAAACAGGCGGCAGACAGCGGGAGAAATCACTAGACACACGACACAGGCGACTGGCCGACCGATATCGCGTTTTACCGCGGCCAGAAGACTGCACGGTGGTGGTCTGTTTGCACGACGCCCTGTACGGTGTGTACCTTTAACGCCTGTCCATCAGAGAAGGCCTTCTCTGTGGTGTCGGGAACACCGGAATTGGAGAGACACAATGACTCTTTACAGAAGAGAGCAGATTCAGTTTGAGTAGCGATTCTCATCGCATAGTCATCTGGAGAGAGCGGGGAAGCCGCAATCATCCCTCGAACATCATTGAAAGGGACAGGTATGGAGGTCGCGGTGTTCTCGTTTGGGGAGGCATCATGATTGGTAGTCGTACAGACCTTCACATCTTCGACGCAGGTTCAGTCAACGGGACCCGTTATTGTAACGAGATTGCGTCTTTTTAGAGGCGCTATGGGTCTGCAGTTCCTTTTCATGGACGACAATGCACCATGTCATCGCACAGTAGCTGCCGAACAGCTCTTAGAGAGTGAGGATATTGAACGTATGGATTGGCCGACATGATCTCCGGATCTCAATCCCATCGAGCATGTATGGGATTTTCTAGGCCGACGCTTGGCAGCTCGTATCTTACCATCAGTAACGATTCGGGAGCTTCAATTGGCGCTGCAAGACGAATGGGCAGCAAGGCCTCAACAACTCATTGACACCCTCATTCTCAGCATGGGCAGACGCTGTGAAATCTGCCTAGCAGTCAGTGGAGATCATATCCCCTACTAAATACCGGATGTTTCTTGCTGGACACCCATCACAGGGATGTTTCGGCCTTCAGTCGCATTGCACTCCATGCTACTTTTTCAATCAAGCTTCTTTTTATCCCTCTGATTTCTCTTTTAGTAAGTGTTGCTTACATTACACATGTCCTTCCTTATTGGGGATCTTACGGTATTAAATGTGTTGATTTGGAAAGCTTTTGTACAAAGTTATATTGAAAAACCGTCTCGTCCTTAATTTTTGCACACCAGTGTATGATTAGTGGAAAGATATCGCTCGATAGATTCTGATGTGATCTTACTTTAAAAAATGCAAGCTGTTAATTTTCCAAGAGGCTTGATTACAATGATCCCGGTTAGGTGGGTATCTAGTAATTATTTACGCACGAGTCCTAAAGGCCAGGGGCATTGCATATTAAAAAAAATTTTTAGAGGAACTAAAGAGAAATATTAAATATATATAATTCAAAAATTTACGAGATACAAGACAAGGGGGAGCATCAAATGAATTTGATGCTTTACAAGTGTGAAGTGTTTAAGCAAATTTTGTAGAACATACTATGCCGCGTATATTTTACATCCCTTTCATTAAGTGAAGAGCTTTTAATCGACCACCAACATTTAAGTTACTTCAAAATTGCAGAAATCAGATGCAAATAAGAAAAAAAGAATGGCAGCCAGGAATTAGATGATTAAAACGATCCTTACTATGGTGAATTTAAGTTATTAATGTTAATATGACAAAATATAACAGTGTAGAAGTTGAAACGTGTATCTTTCCCGAACTCTACATATCCAGGATCCCCTTTTACTAATTAAAACCACCGTAAATGACTGTGTTTCAAAATATTCTTACATTATATTCGCAAATTTCGAACAAAAATTCTTGGAACGAGTTATTAGCAACTGACTTTCGTAATTTTGCTCTGTGAGAACTAGACATGTAATAAAATCTCACTCCCTGAGCTTACATACGAGAGATATTTCTTAATTTGCTGCATATTAATTCTCATGAATAGACTAGAAGTGACCCATTTTTCAAAACCTACGTTTTCATCCTATATTTTTCATCCTTAAGACTGCAATCAATTCCTTGTTTGAGATCTCTAATTTTCATGAAAATAATACTCATACATCATATTATATTTAGAAAACGGAGTTAAAATTAATGAATTCCGGTATTACTTTCATGAACAAGAAATATCTTTTTTTTCTTTTTCGAGTTAAAGTAGTTTTAGCCAAACTTACAAGGGAAGGGCAAGATTAAAGAAATTCATTTAGGGGCGAGACTTTGTGTAACAGAAGTACTCCTTTACGGTGTTCAATCCTCTATGTATTTGTGCCGAATGCGCAATAAATTCGGAGAAAATAAGTTTCGAAATTCATATTTAGCTTTTATACAATTAAGTTACAATCAGCGCCAGAGATATAGTGGCATAGGTGCTAGAGTTCATGTTTACCACGCGATCGGTCAAGGTTGGAGTCGCGCGAACACTTTTTTTTTTTTCTTGTTTTATTTTTTAAATTCCTTTAATCATTTTTACACTTAATAAAAATCAATTTATTTAAAAAAGACTTATTAAATATTTTATACAATTATAAAAGAATTACATTAATATTATATAACATAAGATACATATTATTTTTATTATATTATAAAATAATTCTTTTACAAATAATTATTATATTTTATAAATTATTATAATATTTTATATATTATTATAATATTTTACATATTATTATAATATTTTATATAATATATATTTATAATATATTGTACTTCATAATATAAAAATATTTGTAACAAACTTTTATATAAAATATCATTTAATGTTTATTATAATATATTTTTATAATAAATATTATTTACTAATATTTATATTTATAAAATAAAATATATAAATTTTTGTATAATAATACAGTAATTATTTTACTTTTTTATAATACTAAGTAATTATCTTAAATATCATTTAATATTTAATAAACCTTTTTTTAAGTAAATTTATTTAATTGTAAAAATAATTAAGTGAATTTAAAAAAATAAAACCAAAAAAAACCAAAAAAAAACCAATCACACGAGACTTGAACCATGACAGACCGCGAAACAAACATGTACTCTACCAACTATACCATTACATCTCTTTGGCTAATTAAAACTTAATGGTAGAAAACCTAAGCATGAATTTCGATGGCTATTTTCTCCAAATTGATTGCTCATTCGGCGGAATTACATTGAGGATTTAGCACCCTAAAGGAGTACTACTATATTACTTAAAGTCTTGTCCCCAAATGACTTTCCTTAGTCATACACTCCCCTTGTTAAGAGTTGATTGAAATCGCATTTCAAAGCTACATTAGGGACAGCTGTTGATGAAGAAACTATTAGTTTTGAGCCACTGTCGTGTGATGAGGATGGCAATTGAACTATCGCCCTACTTTCCAAAATTACACATGACGTACCCTCGGGAAAGCGGCTGGGAAACTCAAAAAATCGAACATACATCAACCCTTCTTACACGTTCTTACGCGTCTCAGGGATATGGATTAAGATAGATCCTCCATCCCCTATCTGAATAGTATTCGTGAATAGTGAAAGTCCGGAATGGAGAAACATTCACTGAGTTTGTACAGGCGACGATGTTATTGGCTGGTAGGGTAAGGATGGCGTCAGAGTCAGTGGGAAGTTCTCTTGATTGGTTCGGTGGGAAAAGTCCTGAATATTTTGGCGGGAAACTGGGTGTTGGAGTAGAAGCAATGTCATTGGTTAGTTGCAGTAAGGGTGAAAGCTATCTAATGGCTGCCCTAAAGTTGGGGCAATTAAGATGTAGTTGAGCATTGCTTGCCTGGTGGATGCAGCGATGAACAAATTAAAGTGATGCAAAGCTTAAAATTAAAAATTAAAAAGGAAAAAAAATTAGCATAAATTGATTGTATTCACCACCAGTGAGTGCAAGCGAAAAAATATTAAGGGGGATTATATGAGTCTAAGAGTATTCTCTTAGGTCTCTTAGTATAGTCATTTAAGTTATAATTTTCGATTTTGCGTGTCATCCTTGCGCAGGGCTCTACATGACGGGTCTTTAATGGTATTGGGACTAGAACCCACAAGTCGACAGAAACAACGCAAGCCTCGGGTCCGAGAACAGGACCACTAGGCTACCGAACCCCATAAAAAAGCATAAAGCGTAGCTTTTAACGAGGAATAGGTTAACTCCTGTCAAATGACTGACTTGACCATGATTCAATTTAACGAGGTTGGTCACTAATAGCACTTGTGTTGCTTCAGTGAATGATTTAGCGAATATTAACGTTGCACTGTTCAACTACCCGAGGGCTTTTGTCGACGGGCCTCGTAATTTTCAACCATGGTCAAGTGAAGACACCTGTGTTGACACCTCCTCTCTTAACTACCACACCACAGCAATGGGAGGACATTTGGGCTATCGACGGATTTAACGTGCATCGCTGCATACATGGTGGGTCCTCAGTGGTACGGGGGTCGAACTCATGACACGCCAACCACGAGTCCGTTACCTTGACCATTAGGCTACCAAGGCCACTCGTGTAGCTTCAAAGTGCTACGTAACTAAATATGAAATCAAATTAAATGGCTATATAGACTCGAACTCGCATTGCTATCACCTCCATCATATTACATGACCAAATGTTTCCATACGACGCATTATAAAGCTACACGAGGGCTGTTGGTGACGGTCCTAGTAATGAAGAATCATGCTCAAGTGACGAGGATGCAGCTAAGCTGGCACCTCCCTCTCCGAACTTACGCACCAAGCCACATGGAGCCTCCACAGATTTAACGTGCATCAGCCCCTCTACTCGGCGAGTCTTCAGCGACACTAACCTCGAACTCATGATAAGTCAGCCACGAGTCAGGAAATATTAACGACGCACACTATTCAGTTACTGAGGGCTTTTGGCAATGACCTGGTAATTTTGGACCAATGTCAAGTGTGGAGGACGACATCTGAGGTAGCACCGCTTTCTCCTAACTTTCTCACCACACCAACGGGAGGATGATTTAACGTGCATCGCCCCCACCTACACCGCAGATCTTCATCGGTACTAGGTTCGAACTCATGACACACCGATCTCGAGTTCGTTACCTTGACCAGTAGGCTACCGTGCCAACACCACGAGTCCGTTACAAAGATTAAAAAGCTACCACCTCCTACGAGATTATGTGAGTTCTTAGTTTATTTAAAATTATCTTATTATCTTAAGCCTATATTTGATTCAACGCGATGTTCCTGGCTGAAATCAAAATCCGAATCTCCGAATTGACCTGAACCTTACCAGCCAGGGTGAGTGAGTAAGTGAATGTTAACGTCGGACTACACTCGAGGACGTTTGGCGACAGACCTCGTGATTTTGAATCATGATAAAGTGACAAGGACGGCACCGGAGATGCCTCTCCCCCTTTTTAACTTCTACGCCACCCCAAATTAGCAGTCACGGAGCTTGCGATTGTATCACTGGTGTTAAATGACACATTCTGTATGGATTTCTTTTCGCTTTTATTTCAGATGACATTTATGAGTAAAATTTAATCTCGAATTTAGGATTTTCCTGGAAATTAATTGATTTACGCATTAAAAATAATATTCAATGTTAAAGGAAGATTTTCCATTCAAAAATTTCCTAAACAAACTTAAGCAATGTTACAAAGGGTTTTTTTTCTGAAGAACATTGACGTAAAAACCTTCAAACATTTTAATTACCATTCCCAATATATTTAGTTTTTACAAATTAAGAGTCGGACAATAGATTATACACCTTGAATGACTTATCTGCATTTAATATGTTAAATTATTAAAATCATTCAAATAATTATAAGGGAAAAATTAAAATTTAAATCAAAAAACTTTTTTTAAAATAATCAAAAATCAAAACTGTAGTTAAAGTTAAGTTAGTTATAGATTAAATTTATAGTTATAGAGATTATAAATTTATCAAAATAAAATTAGTTTAATGTTCATTTGCTTCATTAAATACAGTTTATCATCAAAATAATCAAAAGAAATATAAAAAGGATTTGAAATAAGTAAAAAAATAAAAGCCTCAAAAACATTTTAAATGCAGCGAAGTTCTTTCAGGAAAACATCAATCCAAAAAGCGCTGAGTAACAAGTCCAAGAAAACTTTTTCCACCCTATAAACTATTGATGGCTCGATATGGACCTTTCATTAAATCCTACATAAAAAGAAGCCAACAGTTGGTGTCTACAGGGAAAACAGATTCTGCAAGATACACAACACCACAGCACTCCATTTATAGCCTGTCACGGCATTATGGAACAGCATATATTATTCACGGATTAATATTCGAGGAGGCGTACCTGCATGTTGGTTTCCTGCAGCTCTCTATGATAGATTATTATAGGTTTTGGGGTTTTCTCTCATCCATATTTCATGATTCACAACATAAGTCTTTTATGCTAGACTTGTACGTTTGTGGTCCACTCTGTGACAGAGTTTGTTGATGAAATGCGTTTCACGACGAAGTATAAAATAATCAGATTAAATAGAATTAATAGTTGGTTATATTAGTAATAGGAGGACGGGCGGAGTTAGATTTATATTTGGGAATGGTTTTACAGATTTGCACTTAAATGAGAATGGGGATTTATGAGCGAGTTGGGCCAGATATAAATAGAATGAGATATGCAAAGTCTCAATGGGTTGTTTGAAAATCGTTGAATAAATGTGACGTTTCGACATCGCTTTTTGACCGGAATTGTCCAATTCTGGGTATGTTTTGAGAATTTATTCCAATGTGTGCGTTCCCGAAAGCTAGACTTGGTACTGAGAAAATTTAATTAATGTCGAAAACTAATGTAATATGTATAATGTTGGAAATATTGGATTTTCTGGTTATTGATATTTTTGATGGGGGAAATGTCAGAAAGCCTCTAATTTGGGAACGAATTGCGAGAAAATATTGTGTTAGAGATTTGTTTAGAATTTTCTGTGTGTAGTATATTTGATAAACTATCACATTATTACAAAGAATTATTTTATATACTTTGCGAGATTGTGCTTATTTATATTCTTATTATTTTACCTATTTAACATTTTTGTTAAAACAAAAAAGAATTTAATTCAAAACGTGAAGGTATTGAAGCACGTGTTTAAAAATTTTTTCAAATTAACTACTAAAATATAATTTATTTATTTTAAATTACTTTAAAGCAGTGCTTCTCAAACTTTCAATACTGGCGCCCCTCTTTTCGATCACAATTTTTTTTGCGCCCCCCTTATACATTAATAATGTACTGAATGCAATAATAATGCACTTTGACGCTAAAGTTACAATAGGCGATCTTAATTATAAACCAGACAAATTAGTAACATAAGTATTAAATTTTGTATACTACTTTTAAACAAAATAAATAAATAAATAAAATAATAGCATAATTATTGTTATTTTTCCTTTCTCTAATTTTTAAATTGAACAGATTGCAAAATGCGGTAGCTGCTTAGAAGACAAAATATAGATATCTGCTAAATATAGAAAAAGAAATCAGAGGGTCAATTCCTAATAATAAGCATTTCTTATAAAAACTTTGCTTTCCAAGACAAGCTCATGGACGTCATTAATACTTATTAAAATTGTTCTTAATTTAGTATTAATTAATTAGTTATAAAATATTCTGTGCAGCACTGATACATTAAAAGTATACCGGCTGAAGTGCCCGCTCTTTGCACGAGTTCATTTATAAGAAAATAAAACATTATTGATATAATAGCTGAATTGTAACGGAAGCAAAGCCAAGTGCTCGACAATGTTTACAAAAACGTAAAATGATTTTTTTAAAAATCGTTGCTCAAATTATAATTAGTTTTAAGCGAATTGTAATTTTAAGCCTCACAGAATTAGCATTTATAATTGATGTTAAACACACAGGAATTTTTCAAGGGGGGCTCCGGGGTCGAAAGTTCACCAATCTTGTATCAGGTTCCTTTTGATTTTGTCGATTTTCGGGAACTAAACACAGCAAAAAACTAATTCTTGAATAAATAATTAGCATTAATTAATAAAATTATTCATTAATAACAAATACTTAACTAAATTTTGCGTACTATAAACTTAGAATTATAATCAATCGGAAAAAAATCAAGGGCTTTGGGGGGTCCACCCCCCCTTGTGTGCGCCACTGATGTTAAATAATGATCAATAATATAAAATATCGATGAAGAATAATTGTATTATTTTTAATATTTAAAGCGAAAATACTTCAACATGTTTTAACCCGGGAGCAGGCACGCACTCGATACGGTCGGGGTTATTGAGTCACCCCAATCCTTTTTTTTATAATTATTTTATTGTACACGATACAAATCATGATTCAAGTGAATAATTTAAGAGAAAGTTTACTTACCTACTTTCAAGGACTTTTCAATTTTTCTTTCGTAATAAATAAACAGTTTTGCCAGAATTAACGATTCCGTAATCTGTGTGTCCCGCGCGACCACTTCCGGGTAAAAAGTATATTCATTAGGATAATATGTACGTTACTGCTAAAAACATTGTGTGAAACGTGTTTCGTTATGCTTTATACATTGAGAATATTTATAAAAATATGTCTTGACCAAGTAATCCTTCATGTGCTTGTGTGTGTGTGTGTGTGTGTGTAAGTGTGTGCTCTCAGTGGTTTCCCAAATATCATAAAACTCTTTTGCATGAAAAAAAGAGCAACAGAGAACACATAAGAGAGGGGTCATAACTAACTGTGCCAATAACTTAGAAGGTCAAAGAGATTACAGCTATAATGTGCAGTATTTCAAAAATAATGGCAGTGATGAATTTTTTTATATTCCTAAAGTTTTTCGATTCTGGGTCCGGGATCTGTTTTTTCTCTGAAAAGAGTAGTATGTTAGATTATATATATAAAAAAGCGTAATAAAATAATCTCTCATCACGGGATGACAGCAAATCAAATAAAAGTTTTTTTTATTTGGTTAAAGGATCAAAGATAGCTAATTAGGTTTTAAAGAAGTTTTTATTTTTGATGGCTTAATATCGCCTATGAATTAATTATATCAGAGTAAAAGTGCATTTTTTATTATGTCTGAAAGTATTTTGTTTTAATTCATTCCAGTAAACTAATTATTTTTTAAATCTTTTATTTTCGATATGCTCGCGCCCCCTCGTAAGGTCATCACGCCCCCCAGGGGGGCGCCCCACAATTTGAGAAGCACTGCTTTAAAGAGAAAGTATTCAAAGAAATGCTTTTTTTCCCTAATTTTATTAGTTAAAAACATTAAACCAGTAGTACAAGGATTTTAAATATGATTATTTTATGAATTTCTCCTTTTAATGAACATAATGAAAGATTGATCGATCACTCGTATACTGCAGTTTTTCGGCAATATATATGCGAAATGCGAGTTTAATAAACAATGGACTAATTTAACAATTAAATACATGTACTTTAGTGTAGTGATATTTTACGACTTTATTGTTTTGAAAAGCCCGTTAAGCTAGTAATCTACGAGTAAATAATGTAATTTTTATCAATTTTATATTCATAAAATTTACATAAATGATAAATAAAACTTCCATAAAATATTTCGATGTTAGTTTTTCTAAACTAACATCAGTTCAGAAAGTTCGAAACTTTGTATAACAATACGTTTTTTTATATCTACTTAAGTCAAGTGTAAACAAATGTGTTCATAGACGCCCCTTCTGAATGCATGCACACTTTCTTCCTGTTTACTTATTGAACCAAGAGTTATAAGCTTGTTTCAAACTTTAAAAATACTTTCAAACAAAATAAGTCTAAAATAAATTTTAATACACGGTTTCATTCGGTACCAAATCGAAAATCATTTTTGTAGGAACGAAAACTGTAACTGAAACGGTATATGAGGGTTCCCCAAGTGAAAACTGGAGAAGCTCAATAAAAAAAATGATTTCATTGGAAATAAAAAAAAGAAGTCTGTCTGGGCTGTAACTCAGGTTGCATCGTTTCGGCAGCAGGTCTATGTCTTCACTCTAGAAAGAATACGGTTGATTCTTGAGAAGGTCCTCCCCAGCTTCCTTCATTTCATCGTCCAAATAGAAACGGTATTCTGTTTTAAGTGTTATAAAGTCCTATAAGTCACAGGGTGACAAATCAGAACTATACAGTGGGTGTTCTAATATTTTCCAAGGAATTTTTTTATGTTGCCTTGGTTTCACGGGAATCGTGTACGTAGACATTGTCATGGAGATTCGATATTGTTTGCTGCCCTTCTCGAATACTTTTATACCAACTGTTTCAAAACGTTCGGCCTAAGCAGTGCTGTACACATCCTTATATACTACGACTTTAATTCCGATTAATTGCCTCTACAACCAACCAGTTACACTGTTAAACATCGCATGCATCATACGCTTTCTTCTGTTCTTCGTGTCACTGTTAGGTAGCTCTGCTATAGCTGCACTCATTCTGACGCAATCGCATGTGTTCACTTTTCATTAGGCAACCCTTTAGTTTTAGGTTTAATATATATATATATGAGATATATATTTTGTCTTATGCAGAAAATATGTTTTTTATATAATTCCTCATCCATATTATGTATATGCCCCTTTTAATTTTTCACTGCATGTGTGTGTGTGTGTGTATCTAATATATATACCAAGCTGAGCCAAAAGCGACTGACTGACTTACCGACTCACTGAATCACTGACTAAATTTTCGGAACCATGCTCCGTCATATCTCCGGAACTATTAAACCTACAGACTTAAAATTTGGTAGGTACAAGCTAGTCGACCAAAACTGACAAAACTGGAATTGTACGAGGAAAAGCATTTTTACATGTTCCCTTCATGGAATAGACGACTCAGCTAAGAACGGTAATTTTCTTAAAATATATATTTGGCGTATTGTAACTTTAGTGTCTCTCTCTCAAAGTGCATTTTTATTGCAGTAAATACAAAGTTCGAACAAGTTTAATAATTATTAGCCTTCCATGGGGCGTTAGTTTTTGGGGTTTACCGCATTTTGTAATATGTTCCAATTTAAGGGGCGTTATAGATAATTATTTCCATTACTAAACTATTAGATGTACAGTAGTGAAACTTGGTACACAGATTTTCTTTCATTAAGTAGAGGTTCCCTATACATAATAATTTTTATTTTACGAAAATCGACCTCCAAGGGGCGTTATACATAATTATTTCCATTTTTAACCTATTAGACGTACAGTCTTGAAATTTGGTAAGCGGATTCCTGCTTCCTTCATTTTTCATAGAGTACAGATAAGCAGTGCACATCCTTATATACAGAATGGGTTTTGTGAAAATCGACTCCCAAGTGGCGCTGTAGAGATACGCAGTCGCATGTGTTATAGGCAATTAACTATATATATTTTTAAACTATTAGACGTAAAATCTAAAGGAGAAAAGCGACTGACTGACTTGAGTCTGTGAAGCACTGATTCCGGAATTTAAACTGAATTTGGTAGGTAGGTAGAATAACGTCATCTGTCGAATAAAATGGGCTTTGTTATGATAAAATTACGTTTGATACAGTAGGAAATGTACACAGAGGGCCTACATAATAATTTTTAATCGGGGCGTTACAGAAAATTAATTCCATTTTTAAACTATTAGACGTACAGTCTTGAAGTTTAGTAAGCGGATTCCTTTCATAGAGTACAGATCCCCTACAGAATGGGTTTAGTGAAAATCGACCCTAAGTGGCGTTGTGGAGAATTAAGGGGCGTTATAGGCATTTATAACTACAGTCTTTTTTTAAACTATTAGACGTGAAATCGTTTGAAATTGCGTTAAGCAGATTCCATTCACTGAGTAGAGATATGCCGTAAGATCGGTTTTGTGAATATCGTTTCCTAAGTGGCGTTGCGGGGGCTTAAGGGGCGTTATAGATAATTATTTCCATTTTTAAACTATTAGACGTTCAGTCTTAAAATTTGGTATAAGCAAATTCCTTTCATGGTGTAGAGATCAGCTACAAAATAGTTTTGGGGAAAATTGATCCCCAAGGGTCACTGGGGGGGATTAAGGGGCGTAATAGATAAATATTTCCGCTTTTCAACTAATAGAAACACCTGCTAGAAAATTAGAAGGTATGTTCCGTTCATGGAATAAAGTTCCTTTTACAAAGATTTTTGCGAAAACGGACCCCCAAAGGAGTGGGGTGGCGAGGGATTAAGGCGTGTTATAGAAAAATTCCTAGTTTTTGAATTTAACTCATTTACTTGAAAATTGTTGAGTACTTTTTTCTTTATATAGTTGAATAGAGTTCCACTAAGAATGGATTTTACGGAAATCAACTCCAGGGGGAAGCGGGGAGAATTTTTGGGCGTATTGGTAGACAAAATTCCCCTTTTCCAACTGCTAAAACTACAATAAAAAATTTGGTTTGCATGCTTCTTTTTTGTTGAATTGGAATCCGCTAAGAGTGCTCAGAACGAGGTATTAATGATAAAATTCCGTTTTTGCTCTGTTAGATTTAGACTTGAAATTTAGCACACATGTTTATTTTATAGAGTATAGATCCACTGAAAGTTGCTTTGGTGGAAATCCACTTGATTATTAGGTTAAGTGAGCGAAAAATATCTTTCTCCTTCTATTTTAGATATAAATAGAAATTAGATATTATAATTTATATTCTTTTTATATTAAGGGGCGAGAGTGTAACAGCTATAAATATATTTTTCAATACAAACGAATTCTTAATGCTAGATATCAATAATTAATATATATGTAAACAGTATACATATATACAACATCGTGAAATACCCAGTGAAGCGGGTGGGTAACGGCTAGTATAAATTTATATGTATGTATATATATATATATATATATATATATATATATATATATGTGTGTGTGTGTGTGTGATGAATCTCCAGTCCTTTATGTGTCAGTTGGGGTAAATTGCCAACCAGTACAACTCAACCCACCTCCCGCATAAGTACTTTGACTTCTACTTCGGCGAACTTAAAACACGTGAACGAACGACTGACTCCCTTGCTCTAGATCGACGCTGAAATAGGACTCGTCTTGTCATAGCTTGAAGTACAGACTGTTGTGCTGAACATTGAAATGAAGTATGATATTATAAACGGCTGCACTTTACATTTCTCCTGTCAATCTTTAAGAATTACTCCAATACTCTACAAATGAGAGATGGACATTTATTAATGAAAACTGAAAAATACAGACATAGCAAGAAAACAATACATTGAAGGATATACGAGTAATTGAAATTTAAAAAATAGATGCTGCAGTATTATAAATATTGCTGATTTAGGACAGCTTATATAAAATTAATTTATGAAAATGGGGGTTGAACATGTTTTGTGGCCAGCCAACCTTCCCCCTTTATGTTAAGAATACTGAGCAAAGATCTATTGGAAATAATGGATAGGAATGTCTAAATCCATTACAAGATAAAGGTAACTTACCTAAAAATTGCACTTAAAAATGCAGAGCCCACGCTAAATCTGAGTACAATGAATAAGTTATTGCCAGATTCTGGACCTAAATGTAAATTCAAAGCGTGTGAATGGCTGAATTGAAAAACTTAACAAAAGTATGAAAAGAATAGAAATAAAAATTAAAAAGAGAGTTTACAAACTACCATAACTTTAGTGACACTATATTAATTAAATAATAATAAGTAATTTTTTTATCTAGTACTAGAATATGGAGGTAAATATAACTAGGAAAAATGATAAATATATATATTAATAAACTATTACTATTCTAAGGAATTTTAATCTTTACTATTTAGAATTTCTTTATTCAAATAACTATTTCTAATTTAAGCAATATTGAGTAAAATGTTTATAGTTATTTATTTTTTTGATTGTTTTCGAGACTACAAATTGATTGCGTTGTATACAATTAATAACAATATTTCTGAAAATATATATATAGAAAAATATACATTACTCTCCCAATGAGGAACTTTTATAATATTGAAATTGAATTCTTTTTTAACACAAATATTAGTAACTATAACATTATATTTTAATTTGATATTTATATCAAGAAAACTTGCTTCATTGTAGTTGCTATTTGTCTGTATTAAATTAAGGTATTGTGGATAAAAATTAGTGTTAGTTTTAAAATTGTCTTGCTTGCAAAGATGATTATGTCGTCTATATAACGAAAAATGTAATATTCAGAATTATTAATGAAACTATTGTCAAAAAATAATGTAAATATAAGTTGGCAAGACAGTTGCTATCAGGGCCACCTTGTGGCAAACCATTAATCTGTAGATAATGGTTACCATTATTATAATATATATATATATATATATATATATATATAGTTCTCTTTAAGTACAAAACTAAGTAAAGAGCCAAATATATCATAATTAACATTTTAAAATAAATTATCTTTATGTAATTTTACAAGTGTATTAATCATATCATCAATATTAATAGAGTTAAAAAGATCTTCAAAATCTAAAATATAGACTGTAAAAATGGTTTTATCTTTCATTTGTTCAATAAGTGATTTACTATTTTTAAGTATGGCTGTGGGTTGAAGGTTATTTATTGCATCTTGTAACATTCCACAGATAACTTTGACTGATTTTCTGATATATGTATTAAATCCATTAGTAACTGTCTTAAACTTGACTGGGTTTTTATAAAATTTGGGAGTAAGAAATATACGTGGAAATTTAAAATTATTATTAATTTGAATTCTTAATTGTTTATAAAAAACAAAATATGATTATTTATTTCTCTATCAAAAACTGATGACTTAATGAAAGCTGTATTAGTATCAAAATATGTGTTGATCATTAAACTATAATAGTATTTACATATGAAGGCAAAATTTCCTCGCTTTTTATCAACATAAACTACAGTAAATGTATGTTGCATTTTTTTAATCTGATTTTTATATCATTAAAAAAGTTATATTATCTGTACCAAAGTTATACTTATTAAGCTGTTGTGTAATATTACATTTAAATTCTGTGAAAGCCCCTATAGAGGCATACTATATTTAATAGCTATTTTGTAAATGAATTGCTCAACATGATTATTTAACTGATTTTTTATAATTTTATTATTTTTGGAAATCATTAGTCTAAAACAGTACCTTTATTAATTATATTTTTGAGATTATTGTCTTTTTCAATAATCTAAGAAATATAATCTAAGAAATCTAAGGTCACCATTAATAACATGCTGGTGATGTTTATCTATAAATTCTTTAAATTCATTGCAGTTACATATTAAGTTTTTCCTGCTTTATAGGCACATTATAGTTAACAATTGATCTACTTATTTTTTAATTGTATTTAAAAGCTTTTTTAATAGTAATATTTTGAATTGGGAAAGATAACATTTGTTTTTTTAAATACCAGAAAAATTAATATTATCATACGATTTTTCATATATAATAATGTACAATATTCTATTTGATAATTTTTATTTACATTGAATTTTATGTTATGTTTATGTTTCAAAACTTTGTGAATGTCTTTTATAATATGCAAAGAATGACATTCTTTTATTTTATCTGAATTTAGTTCATCTTCTGTAATACATAATTGTGTCTTACTGAGTCTAAACATGAAAGATTTAATGTGTTTTGTGTTAAAATTGTTATGGAGAAGCTATTACAGGTGTCTATAAGACTATCTGTAAGTACTTTCTTGTCTCAATTTAATCTTTTAGTTCTAGCCCCTCTACTTTCTTTATTAGTTATTTTATTAATATCATTATTGTAATAATGATCTTGAGAATTTCGTTTAATTGCATTTAAAATATTTTTCCCTTGGTATAATACATTTTGTCCATAAGGATAAACTGCATTATAATATTTAATATATATAGCAATTTTCCCACCATAATCTTTCTTTAATATCAGGGACAACTTTAGTACTATTAAGTGAAACATGTTCAACACCATGTGTATAAAAGTGTCGTATTTCTATTTTAATTGAATTTTTAATACTATTGAAGTATTTAGTATCAGACCTATGCTGATTAATTCTAATATTAATTTTATCAGATGTCGGTCCAATATATTTAAATTGTCATTTTTTACATGTCATTTAGTAAATACAGTTATATGTCTTACGGTAAATTTAGAATCCTTTTTGATTTGATCATTATGGATCATTTTACAAGTTTTACATCTTTTGTAAAAGGGAATTTTTTTTATTGCCAAATTTACTATTTTGAAGTTTACCTAAGCAGTATCTATTACATTTGAAATCATTAGAGTTACTTGAAACAGTATTGCAGTGCATTAAAGCTTTTTTAAAATTCTTTAAATATTCCTTATTCCAGAATACTCTAGTGTTATAAAGTCTCGTGGAATCTCTACGATGACCTACATTCAAAACATAGTCACTATCTACTGCATTCATTATCTCTATGTTGTATAATCTGTTAAAAATTTAGCCTAACAGATGAGAAGATACTAACCATTATTAGAATACTAATTGCTAAAAAAAGATAAACTAACTAAGTAGACTACTGATATTGCAAAATAAAAGAGTTAATGGTTATATTCTATCGATGCTACATATACCATTATAATGTACCACAGAGCAAAGATCGAATATATTTACTAAGCCTAGTTGCCAGTCTTGATATTTATAAATTTAAAATTATTCATATTTGTGTAGAATTTTTTATTAAGTTTCTAGAAATTAGAAAATATATGTAGCAAACATTCACTATAGTTATAATGAATTAACATTTAAAATTTATACCAGTATAAAATGTATTTCTATATGTTTACAAAAGTTTATAGTGATTTAATAAACTTGGAAGCACTGCTAATATAAATATACATATATTGACACATGTAAATGAATTGAAATACAAGAGTAATATAAAAAAAATTATTTAAAGTCAATTCTTACTTAGATCAACAAAGAAAAATTTAATTTTAGCTACTTTTAATTAAATAGTTACAATTAATATAAAAATGTATATACATTAGGACAGAATCACAACATTAAGCGGTAATTAATTTTTATTAATTATCATTAAAGAATCGTATTGTCATCCAAAGCAATCGTGTACATAAAATTTCAGTTCAACTGAATGCTTTTTAAAAGTGAGAAAAAAAAACCTTTTCAAGTTTTGACACAAGTCGCCAAAAGGGTCGCTAAGTCACCAAAAATGATGTCAACGTGGCTGTGTTTGTAATTCTTTAAATAATTAGTTTTAATCAATTAATTTTTAGTAATTATAATTATTGTATTGTCATCCAAAATAATCATGTATATAAAGTTTCAGCTCAATTGAGCGCTTTAAAATGTATTTTATTGACGATTGAAAATTCGCCACGAAAATAAGTAAATAAATAAATATATAAAGAGTGTGAGCTAATGGTAGGAATTGAATAAAAATGTATTATAAAGTTTTATATATATATATATATATATATATATATATATATATATATATATATATATATATATATATATATCAATATCATATATATATATATATATATATATATATATATATCGTATATATATATATATATATATATATATATATTAGTTTTACCGGAACAAAAAAATATTACGGTTTGAAGCCTTGGAAATAACACAGAGAAGCAAACTGTACTTCTATGCTTGTACAAATGAAACCTCTAGACACGTATTATAGAATAATCGTAAATTATACATTCGCAGCTGCGATGGAATACACCATTTTAAGAGGCAGGGAGAGAGGAAATTTTTACAACATCATCTTTCCCTACTTTAACTAATTCAAGATTGAAGATAGATAAATCGCAAAAAGGCAAAGACACCAACCTGTAGCACCAGTAATTGAATTTCTTCGCCGAAATCCCAGTCAAGACCACTCAATAAGGCCTGTCGGTTAATGGCTTTGACACAAAGGATAAGTCAGGTAATGCTTCTCTTATCAAATTAATTTTCCACTCCAGGTTCTAATGCTTAGGATAATACAGTTATCCCTCGCACGCATCCTGAAGTGCAATGGTGCAAGGACAGGATGAAACATTTAGTTCACGAAAGTAACCGGAAGAATTAATGAATTAATTGCTTTTCCGTTCTGAGTTCGAGAACAAACTTTCGAAGCGCGTTATCTTTCACGTTTTGCTTTAGAGTTCGAATTAGGAAGATTGCCACTCGATTTGAGTTCGAAATTTGATTTTCTTGTTGTTGGGGACTTTAATATCGGGGGTAAATAAAGAGTCTGCTTTGGCTTAAGGAAAATGTCTAGTTTATTAATATAGTTGATGGCTGAATACGTAAATTGAACTAGGTGTCTGAAAGTATTTCAAAATACTGCTAAACACGAAAAATAATGCGATTCATTAATTTTAAAAATTCAATAGATGGAATAATTTAAAAATTTGGCTTTTAAATGTATAATCTTCTATTTTTATTTTTAATTATTTCCTATAATATTCTCTGATTGATTCTAATAACACTAATTCAATAAATATATATTTGTGCATGATTAAGTTCTAGTTGATGAAAATATTTTTCATACATCTATTTGGTCGTCATTAGAAATGAGAGTGATTATGAACTTAAACATAATTTATACCGTAAAATCCGTCGTATAACGCGTATTTATAATTTCAAGCTGCAATCTTTTAAATATAAGGCATATTCACCGTATAACGCGCACCCAATTTTTCAATTCCTACTATTAGTGCACACTCTCCTATATATATATATATATATATATATATATATATATATATATATATATATATATATATATATATATATATATATATATATATATATATATATATATATATATATGTACATATATATATATATATATATATATATATACATACATATATATATATATATATATATATACATATATATATACATATATATATATGTATATATATGTACATATATATATATATATATATATATATATATATATATATATATATATATATATATATATATATATATATATATATATATATATATATATATATATATATTTTTAATGTCATGATTTTTAAGACAGAATCAGATTAAAGTTTAAAAAAGGAGATCTTTATTCAATCGTTTGTGCATCTGTTCTGACGCTAAGGGAAGGGAGTAAAAAGCACGCCATGGTGGGGGTTTCAAGTGGATAACACTTGAAAAACATATGGTAAGTATCGCTGCTTTGAAGAAGGTGCTTTCAAATTAATGCTGACATATGTTGACTATTAAATCTAACGATCTGGAATTAGACATGTTTATTGGCTAGGCCATATGTTCGGAAGAAATAAATGGGAGATTAGTTTGATACTTGAAGATGTGATCTGAGAAAGATGATTCAAGTGCTAGATAGGAAATTTAATTTTTAATCTAATTTAATTATCCTTACATTCCCCCCCAATTTTAAAAGGGAGTCATGGCGTGGTTTTTCTCTCTCTTTACAAACTTAATTAATTTTCAATAAACACAAAACAATACATAACATTATTTAGAAAGACATATTAAGCACAGTAGAAATATTTAAGCAATAGTAATACTAAAAAATCAAAAAGTAATACAATAAACGAAACTATAACAACAAACACAGTAATGAGAATTAATTGATAAAAATGAATTTCCATACATATAATTGAAGATTAGCTTGTTTAAATCTATTCGACATCCAGAAAAAGTGCTCACGTTTCCTCCTATTCCTGCATAAAAATAGATTTATATTATAGCTAGCAGATAATGTTTAAAAAAATTTATATTGGAAAATAATATATCAAACAATAAGATAGTAAATATAAAAATACATGAAATCATACAAATGTTAAAATAATAATTTTGTATAAAAATCTACTCTGGCACCATCGTAGTAATACCTTATATTGTTACACATATTTTGCATATATGAAATACATTTTTTAAAAAGATAAAAAAAATATAGACACTAATAAAATGAAATTATTAATAATATGAAAACGGTGTATAACACACAACTTATATGCACTATTCAACACAATAAACAATATTTTATTTCACATGCGTTATAAAATATAAAAATTATAAGAATATAGGAATAAAAGAATACAAGAATATAAGAGCACTTTTTTATTATTTTTGATTCAAAAAGTGGACTCACTTCAATAATAACTTTTAGTATGTATGAAAATTTTCTCAATATTCACTGTAACTTAACAATATCGCATGCAATATTTTGAATCTTTCCGTAACCTTCTAAAAATACGTTTCATAGACAAAAATTCTTGAGTTTCTCTTGCATCACACATTCACTAATAAAACTGTATCCCTTACTTAATTTTGAACACATCTCTCTGAGAAATCTGCGTGATCAACTCACAGATGTTCAGGGATGCTGATAAGAAACAATGAGAGGTGTACATATCAAACTAAACAAGTTTGTCCTCTTAATGTTTCGAGACATATACAAAATTATAATGATTGCATTCTCCCTTATCCACTGTATAATATCCAAAAATTAGACTTCAAGTTATTAAGTTAATTTTAATTTTAGATAAGGAAAATTTTAAGAAATAGTGAATCTTGATATATGGCCGGTATATCAAAACACACAATTTCAAAATGAAAAAAAATTAAATGACATGCAATAAGATTACTGTTGAATAAAATAATTAACAAAACAATTGAATTAATGGAGAAAAAAGAATACAACTTGACTTTACTTTTGTTTCTTATAAAAATCGATATCTCTAATATTAGTTCTCTCATTAGTCATTTTTCTAAAAACGTAATTTATATCTTTCACTTTAAAACACCAATATTTCTATCATAACTCTTAACTCATTCGACATGTTAAGATAAAATTATGAGAAGTATATTAAAATTTCTCAAAATTTTGTATGACTAAACCTATATACTTTGTTTTCTCAATCAAAATATAAAGAAAATATCTCATTTATAACACAACTATATTATAAAAATTAAATACCATATCATATCATATATTATTCTTTTTCGTAAAGTTCTGTTCAGCAAAACTCAGTTACTTCAATGTTACTAAAATTGGAAATATACAATTTAACTGACCTCCACTTTGCAGCGTCAGAAACACTTGGTGAACGGTAATCCAGATGATGTTGTCACTTTATTTCACTAGTAAAATTTTATTTCTTTATTTTTCTTTCAATGTTGGTACTTCACTATTTCACAGTATTACCGTGCAGACTTTCCGGCGAAGAAGATTTTTCTCCTTTTATTTTTCTGGCGAAAGGGAGTGACGTCTTTCATCACGGGGAATAAGAGATTCACGCTTCTCTCCTCTTTTTTTTCTTTTTCTCTCCATTAGATTGTTTCTTCCATTCACGGTAAACTGGATGGCCTCTTCAGCAAAGACAGAATATCGTTCGGTGGTAAATACTGCATTCTTCTCGGTGTTAAGAGCGATGTTCTTCCGAGGATTATTAGCGCGTTTTTTTTCCGTATCATTTTTTATTCCGGCAATCCGACGTCTTCATATGCAGGCATACGGTGCATTCGGTGTTCCGTCAAATTCTCCATATCATTAATTACCGCAGTTTGCGTTCGTTTTTATATTAAAATTATTTTATAAAAAAGATTAGTTTTTTACGTTAAGATTTGAAATCCATTCGCAGATAAAAAATCCTGCCGGCTTTAATTCTGTCATGATTTTTAAGACAGAATCAGATTAAAGTTTAAAAAAGGAGATCTTTATTCAATCGTTTGTACATCTGTTCTGACGCTAAGGGCAGGGAGTAAAAAGCACGCCATGGTGAGGGTTTCAAGTGGATAACACTTGAAAAACATATGGTAAGTATCGCTGCTTTGAAGAGGGTGCTTGCAAATTAATTCTGACATATGTTGACTATTAAATCTAACGATCTGGAATTAGACATGTTTATTGGCTAGGCAATATGTTCGGAAGAAATAAATGGGTGATTAGTTTGATACTTGAAAATGTGATCTGAGAAAGATGATTCAAGTGCTAGATAGGAAATTTAATTTTTAATCTAATTTAATTATCCTTACATATGTATATATATCTTGTTCAGATTTTCATTTGTTAGTAAAATATAGTCAGACTTCTATGTAACGAAATCGATAAATCCCGAAAAAAAGTTTGTTATATAGAGGTTCATATTTCAATTTCAACACTATATTTTAGAAAAAGAGTTATTCACACTCTTTTTTGTAAATTAATATATATTTATATTATATATATTTCACCTATAAAAAATTAAAAAAAGGAAGAAAAAAGAACTGCAAGAAAAATTTCTTGATGCTTTTATCCACTTTCTTAAGAATTAAATTTTTTTCTTTAGTGCTCAAGCATTTACGTTTTGACCTTTTCGAGCCAGTTGATTGATTGATTGATTGATTGTCGATATTTTTGGCGCTAGAGCCATGTTTGGCTATACTGCGCCACACATTTGTTAATATAATAAAATTTTAAAAATATATACACACAATAAATATATATACAAATATAAAAATGTATTGTAAAATGTCAGAAGAGAAATATAAAATGCCGGAGAAACGAAGCCGAATATCGAGCCAGAAGAAACGAAGTTACCAGTACAACATATCAACACTACAAATGAACGGATACTAGTTCAAGGATGCGGGGACATGAGACAACTCCACTGATGGTGAGAGGGGATATCAAAGATGTTTCCATTAAATTGAACAATAGGAGTTAAAGGTTACACTTATTGGATGAAACAACCAGAATTATATTGATCTTGGTGAGTTAGGCCCATAGCAGAACCAGTACAAGATTTATGAGCACCAAAAAATGAGTTAAAAGCGAGAATAACTAGAAATGTCAGAAAATACTTTGAAAACAGGGAGAGAAAAAAAATTGAATCTCACACAAGAGAAAAAATTCGTTATACAGAAAATGGACTTCGGCTTTGGGAGGCTATTTTAGGAAGAAAATCGTGAAATGTTCTTTGTTCCAGGTAAAGTTTGCAATATAGAAATTGGTAATAAAAAGGTTCGATTATACTTTCTATTCCTATATTCAAGTTTCAATTCATTTTTTAAAACTTGTAGTGGATGATACTTGGTGTTAATACATTTTTTTTCAAATATGGATTCTTTAAATAAATTTAAAAATGAATAATTAGTAACAAGCCAAAATAATAGACCAACAGCATTTATAGAAAGGAAAATTGTTCGTTGTTCCCTGTAGAGCAATGGATAGCACGTTGGATTTCTAATCCAAATGTCATGGGTTCTAATCCTCCTGGAATTGCCTAATTTCTGAGAATGGGATTTCTTTTTCACTGAACTATTTTATTAGAATAATTAAATTTAATGAATGAATAAATATAGTAACCAATAAAACAAAATAGTGCAACACCCTATATAGAAAGGAAAATGGAAAATTGCAAGGAAAATCGCTTTCTATTTTTTACTTAATATTGTGATTCTGTCTCATATGTCTATACATATTTATATTAATTGTAACTATTTAATAAAAAGTAACTAAAATAAAATTTTGCTTTGTTGACCTAAGTAGGAATTGGCTTAATCTTTTTTTATACTTGTTTATTATATATATATATATATATATATATATATATATATATATATATATATATATATATATATATATATATATATATATATATATATATATATATATATATATATATATATATATATATATATATATATATATATATATATATATATATATATATATATATATATAGAAGGAACCTGCAATGTACGTTAGCATTGCTTTTATATTTTAAAACCATTTATTCGAGGTGTTAACCAAGGGTTTTGCTACCAAAAGAATCCTTTATGTTCATTAGATAGGATATTTCTTTCAAATAAACATATTCCGATCTTTGTAGGAGTCTAATTGTTTTATGCACATTTTTTTTTTTTTATTTTTTATTTTTGAAGCTATCATTTTCATACCCGACGTCTAACGTTCACCCGTAAATTTTTATCTTTTTTTGTGGTAAAAGTGCGCGTTATAAGCCGGATTTTACGGTAAATACATAATTAGTTGCCGTAACATAATTTTATGAAGAATATAATAATATTCATGTCTTAAGTTTACTTTAACAAAATGATTTTTTTCATAGCTAAATCCAGGAGCTTCAAATAACTTTATTAATTAAAAACGGATATGTAGTATTCCTGTTGATGATTGGTGGTGGGTTATAAAGGAATATTATAGTTAATGCCCTTGTGAAGGTCAACTGGACATGCGTTATTTCTGGCAAATTGTGAGATCGAGTCTATATGCCACTATGCAAATCCGCTGTGTAGTGAATGAGTTAATATTAACGTCGCACTGTTCAACTACACGAGGGCTTTTGGCGACGGGCCTCGGAATTTTGAACCATGGTCAAGTGACGAGAACGACACCTGAGATGGCACCCCTTCTCCTAACTACCACTCCATACCAGCGGGAGGACGTTTCAGATCTCGACAGATTTAATGTGCATCGCTCCCTTACTCGATAGGTTTTTAATGGTACTGGGCTCGAACTCGTGACAAGCCAGTCACGATCGGATACCTTGACCACTAGGATACCCCGGCCACCCATTGTGTAGAAGGACTGATGTTTGTTAAATCTGCCAAGGGTCAAAATATTCACGTTGGCGTTACGTGGAATAATAGATCACTGTTGTTCGAGGTTCATATTGCAAAATACATGTATCTTCAAAGAGTGACGCTAATGAAAGATCAATCAATCTCTGGCTTTATACAAAAACTTGGCAAGATAAATAAAGTTGGCTGGTTTTTTATAACAACTCGCCAGGGGAAAAGAACCGATTTGGTTATTGGAGAAGGATTTTAAAATTAATTAATTTGGTCATGTGATGAAGATAATTGCAAACTGTTTTTTTTTTCCTTTTTTTATTTCCTAAGCCCTACCAGTATGGATTTCAAAATATGTCCTATTTAACATGTAGCAGTTTCGATTTTTCACTCAAATGACCTTCATCAGAAAAATACTGTATCCACAAATACGATTGATACCTTGCATTACCGAAAATGACTCTTCATAAGTTATTAAATTTTCTTCCGTATTAAAGTTGTATCACATTAAAGTTCATTAATTAAAGTAGGTCAATTAATGGTGAAAATCGAATTCCTCCATTAGTAAACGTAAGAAAAAGGACAGGGGTTTTATTTAAATTTAACTACGTCCTGAATCTAAGTTACAATAAATTACCTCATTTATGTTACTTTATTTCAATTGGTTTTAGCTTACATTGCAACATTTGAAGCAACTCCAGTGATAATGTTGATAGTTCTTGCAATTGTTAACCTCAGTCAAGTGGTGTAGAAGACTCGTGAGTTAGCTCTCCCTTCTATAAACTGCCACATTAGGCCAACATAATGATTTTGAGCTACTAGAGGTGATCCAAGTAGTCTTGTGGCATGGTCATGTGCTCGTGGTCAGCGTGTCGTGAGTTTGAGACCTTGCATCCCTAAAGACTCATCGTGTGGAGAAGCTGAAGCCCATCAAATCTGTCGTGGCTAAATGCCATACCGTAGGTATATGGTGTGGTTATCTAGGGCAGTGATTCTCAAACTTTCAATAAATTTACGACCCAATATTCAATCATAATTTTTATCGCGCCCACTTCCTTACAATAACAATGTATTGAATTCAATAATACTATACTTTGACGCTAAAGCTACAATACGACTTTAACCTATTTAGTACCCCCGACGTATGTAAACGCCTCGATCACCCAAAGCGATAATTGCCCCAGACGTACATATACGTCTTTTCAAAGTATGATCTTTTCTATGTACTGCTATCCATAAAATTATTTCGAAGGTTCTAGATTGCAATAAAATGACCTTGATAGTATCTGTGAAGGATTTACTTTTTTCAAAGAAGATTTTTGCTTATTTATTCCTTTTCTTCTCCCCCACACTTGAAAACGGTGGCTTTGGGCATACTCAAATCGAGTAACTTTTATCGGCATTAAAGGGATCAATTATAAACCATACATATTATTAAGATAATTGTTAATTTTTGTGCATAATTTTATACATGATAAGCCCAAGAGGGTCACTAATAACTATTAGACTTGTTTTTAGATTATTGTTAAATTAATTATAAAATACATTGTGCAGTACTGATATATTTATAAGTTTTTTTTAAATCAGTGCAAGTGTGTGTATTTTATTATGTCGGAATGTATTATGTTTGTTTACTTTCAGTAAATTAATAATTTTTTAAAAATAATCTTTTGTTTACGACTTTTAAATATGCTTGCGCCCCCCTTGCGGAGTTATCACGCACCACAGTTTGAGAAACGCTGGTCTAGGTGCTAAGGTAGCTAAGGTGTCGTCCAGGTGGCCGAGATAAAAAATTACGAGGACAGTCGCCAATAGTCCTGTGTTGCTTTAGAGGGCGACGCTAATGAACACTTACTCGAACCACTACATATTTAACGTGCAACAGCCCCTCTACAATGGCTAGTCTTTAGTGGCACAAGGTTTCGTACCCACGACTTGATCCAGGAGTTTATGACAACTTTTCAGAGGGTCGCTTTTCCGCTTAGGCACACTAAGCACGTGCCTAGGGCACAGAAGTTTTGAGGCTGAAAAACGAGAAAAAAATTAAAATTACAGCTAATTTACCACCACCAAGCGAGTCATGATAGAAGCATTTCTGCCCTATAGAAATTAAAGACTTAAATGAGATATATTATGGAAAATGAAAAACTTAACAGTTTAATGATGCTGTACACTCAAAATGAAATTACCATAGAAATTGATTACAATGATATTATTAATGATTTTGCAATGATCAAAGCTCGAAAAAAAACCCTTTGTTGTACCAGTAGAATGACAGTGACTCAACAAAATACAAGGACGTCTAAAAGTAAAAGACAGTAAAGCCATAAGCGATGAAAAAGATAATTAACAAGTTGGAAACAGTTCGTAGAATAATGTATACCAGTGGCGCAACGTATGCCCCCACATCGTTGGAAAGGAGGGGGGGTAGAGGTGGATTCTAGAATGCTCAAAGGTTATGGCTTTGCAATTCTTTATAAAATCCGGCTTGGGACCCAAAACCTGACTTTGTAGGGGGGGTCTTATGTTTCCCGTTACGCTACTGATGTATACTCTATACTGGTATTGCAAAAGATTTAATTAATTTACTGTACTAATTTACAAAATGAAGAATGGGTGGTTGGTCCATGATGCTGACATGTAAAAAATGAACAAGAGTGGCGAAACCATGCCACAATCCTTTCTTTATGGTTACCAGTATAGGACATGGGGGAGGAGGGCAATCAAAAGCTCCAAAGAACAAAAACGAAGGAAGAAAAGAGTTAAAGGATACTCCTTCCCGAATCAAAACTGCCAAGGTAAGAACTGAAGGAGGGGAGGGGGTTGGAAATAGTGGAGGGGCGTGGCAATTTGAAGTGTCTAGGGCGACAGGGATCTTAAAAATGGTCCTGCCTTAACCACTCGGCTTCCATGGCTATTTTATTTCGAAGTTAAGTGCATAAACGCTTTTTAAACATACATTACCTGCATCTCGCAAGATGAATTATAAATCAATTCACGTATTGGTGGCATCATTAAAACAGATGATAGCATCCTTTTTTGAAAGCAGAACAAGAAAAAAAACGTACATCATTCAAAGCATTGACAAAACCTTTTTGTTAAAATTTACACAATTTTTTTGACTTCTCTAAAAAGAAAAGAATCCCTGCAGCGAACTTTGCATTAGAAAACAGGGTAATAAAAGGACAAAGAGACGCATTTTTCTGTTTCTGGTAGAAAAAAAAAGCTCCCACAAAGACACATGATTTACGAATCTGTGAGTCGTAAAACAGCTTCCTTGGAGATTCGACGGAGAAAGAATGTCAAACGATAAGAAAAAGCTTTTCGATCATACACTATCAGAGTTTTATTTTAAAAAAAGAAACAGTGGAAAAAATATATCTTGGAAGAAAGGGATTTTAATGATAAAATGCAGAAAACAAAAAACGTCACGCTTGGTGAAATATAATAAAAATACGAACTGGAAAGAATGCCAGCTTTTATTCCAGTTAGGGAATAGGGTTAAGAAATCTGAGACATTTTTCGATTGTATGCATTTAAAAATGGGAAATAATACTTTATTTACAATTAACATTTCTAATATTAACTATAAATAGTCTGTTAACGTTATAAATACATTTTATAAATAAATAACTTAAATATATAAATTTCATAATAATAAACGCAAAGCGTGTATACAGGATGGTCCCAAATTTATGGTACGAACTTAAGGGGTAAATACAGACCATTGTGTAAAAACCATTTATTGTATAGGAATGTGTGAGTGCAAGTGACGCGGTGAGGTGCAAACAGTTGAAACAAAATAAAAGAGAAATGGAGCTACTGGCTGATTGCGTTGCCGGTTGGGGGCAGCAGATGGCAATAGTGCAAACGTCTACTGTTGGAGATTAATGCTGAAAAAGCATACATGCATTACATGAACGGTTGGTCCATGGCGAAGGGTATTATGCAGCTTCCGTTTAGGCGAGGAACCACATGGGTGGAAGACTGACTAAATCTCATGCGTGTTGGTCCGTGGAAGGTACACTCATGTCCATAAAATAAGGATAATTCAGAATCACACAGAAATTGAACTCTAAAATAAAAATTTCACCTGTAGAATTATCACACACATCTTGAAGAAGAATATGCAAATTACAGGAAACCACCAGATGGCGCGGATAGTACGTCACTATGACGAGAGTGTAAGAGAGGGGTATATAAGGAATGGTGGCAAATAAGTAAAATTGTTCACAAGCGCTTTAAAAGCCTTTCAGTGCAATAACCGCATAATTATGGCACAAAGGAAGCATTTGGATGATTTTTTACGTGGTAGAATTATTGGATGACTGGAATGTGGACGTACCCAGCTAGAAGTAACAGAGAAACTTGAAATAATTCAGAGTGTCATCTCCAGGCTTTGGCAACGATTCCAAGATGATGGTAATGTGAGTAGATGTTACAGCACAGGTCGCCCCGAGTTACGACACCGAATGAGGACTGGTATATATTTGGCAGTTACTGCCAAAAGAAACAAACGGAGCACAGCATCAGACCTGTCTCGTCAGCTCTCTTCAGCTACCGGTACGACAGTTAGAAGGCCGACCGTGTACAGACGCTTAGGGCACATTGGTCTATATGCTCTTAAGCCTGTCAGATGTGTTCCACTTACCGCAACTCACTGTCGCCTGCGATTAACCTGGAGTAGAGAGCATGCATTGTGGACACCACAACAGTGGTCTTGTTTGATGTTTTCCGACGAGTCCAGGTTTAGTTTGCAGTCTGATCCTCGCCGGACTTTAATATGGAGAGCGCCAGGTACCCGTTACCACCAAGAGAACACCATTGAATTACACCGTTATGGTGGTGCAAGATGGCTAGTTTGGGGAGGAAATATTTTTGGTTCCAGAACTGACCTGCATGTTCAGAGTGTAACGATGACAGGCCACATCTATCGGGATGTCATTCTGGAACAACATGTACGTTTGTTTCGGGGTGCCATGGGTGCTAAATTTCTGTTTATGGATGACAACGCCCGTTCTCACCGTGCAAACATTGTAGACGAATGCCTTCAATGGGAGGATATCACCCGTATGGATTGGCCAGTTTACTCTCCGGACTTGAATCCAATAGAGCATGCGTGGGATATGCTTGACCGACGAATTGCAGCCCGTCAACCCCCCCCACCTGTCTTCCGGTACTTCGGAGGGCATTTCTTGATAAGTGGTGTAATATTACCCAATATCAGATTGATAATTTGATGCTGAGTATGCCTAGGTGTTGTAAGGCCTGTATTGCATAGTCCGGGAGACATACTCCGTATTAACCATAATACTAACCATGCTATACTGTTTTTTGTAAATAGGTTCTTTTTTTGAAATTTGCTCCAGGGAGAAAAAAGCGCACTTTTTACTAATTATGTTAATTATATAGCATCTTTTTTGCTCTTTACCTTTTGTTTAATAAATAGACTTTACAAATAAGTCACATTTGTTTTGATTCTGTCTCTTTCTTTGCCTGAACTTCCTTATCCTGAATTTTTGGACATGTGTGTATTTTATTTCCCTTCTACCACCTATTAGAAAACCAATAGAGGCATTCCCCGATCCGCCACCTGGGGACGGGCCCTGTAGGGTTTACAAGTCTAGATATTTTATCCAAATTTGTTAGGCTTTGTCAGAGGAAACAAGTATGTCTCCAGTGGATTCCATCGCATGTGGGTGTGCCTGGGAACGAAGCTGCTGATGAGCTGGCTGGTAGGGGATGTGATTTCCCTAACCCCAGCTCCACTGCCTTGACCCATACGGAAATTCCTTCCTTCCAAAGAAATAAAATGAATTTGACTTGGCGAACCCCTCCTGCTCACCACTGGTACGCAGCTAAGATTCCTGGCCTATCTATACAGTGCAGGAGTTTCAGGGCTCATCAGATGGCCTTGGCGCGCTTTAGAAGCGGTCACCTGCGTAGTATGACTTTTGTGCAGGGGGTAAAGTCTTTCTTTACCTGCCCCTGCTCTCTCCTTGCTTCTCCTGCTCATCTTCGGGACTGCTGGGGCATTTCCCTGCGACAGTTGTATGAAGAGCAAGACCTGATGTGTGACACTATTACGCGGAAAGGTCAAGTGGACTTGGTGTAGGCTTTCCTGCCCCAATGAGATTGGAAACAACAGCAACAACAACATATAAACGGTAGCGCAGATGGTAACGGTAGAGCTGTAATATTAATGTATCACTCACAGTTTCCTGATTGACGAATGCCAAATCGCAGAATTTTACAGCGATGTGCGCACTTACCTGAATTCTACGTTTACAGCGTGTTGGAATGGGTGCAGTGGACCAGTTCCTTGGCCACCCCGATCTTCCGATTTACCGAGCTTTGATTACTTTTTATGGAGACATATACAGAATCTTGTTTATGTGACTCCACTTGACTCAGATGAGGAGCAGGTTGCTCGAATACCCAAGCTGCTGCACGTTTACGTGGAATACCTGGCATCCTTGAAAGTGTACTTCAGTCACTCTCCCGACGCTGTCAGCATGTATCGCTACTGATGGATGATATTTTGAACAGTTTTTGTAAACATTACACTAGTGAACGGCGCTTTCAATAAACACATTGTCTTTCCTTTCGTCTACTGTCTTTTTGTGCTTGTGCTTCACCACGTCACTTGGGCCCATACATTCCTATACAATAAATGATTATTACAATGTCTTTTACCTTCCCTTAAAGTTTGTACAATAAATTCGGGACAACCCTCTATTATACCCTTGCATTTTTAGTAGCATTGGAGTATTCAATAATTAAAGTAATCATTAAATTTTTGTAGATACAACTATTATAAGTAATAATATTTTTTAATCAAATTTGAATTAAAATACAATTATCATTTGGTAGCTAAATATATTTTAATTTGGGAAAGCAAATTAAAAAAAACTCAAATATTTTTAAGTCTCCCATATTTTTTTTATCAAATTTGGAATTGATGCTCTTTCATACTAATTTCTTAAATTGTTTTTTCCTTAGTTTCTTGTGCATTATTAAAAGCATCATTATCTAATTTAGAAAAAACTAGGATGTAATAAATTTGGAAAATACTACAGATAACTTAAAGTGGCCACCCATTTGTTTAAAATGCAGTTAAATAAATTAAGCTTCGAAAAGCTAACTGAGCTTTGACCGAATGATAAATCATCTGTCTAAAACAATAGAAATTCAGAGTTATTACAGGAAGCATAGAAAAAAATTTAAACTAATGTGTGGAAAATAGTAGAATTATATGGCCGTGAGTGTGCGTATATTAGCCCCAGAAAGGCGAACTTTCATACGTTGAAGCTATAACAGATAATATGCATTTTAAATAGTTTTTTTAAAATTTATTCATTGAACATTTTAAGATTAAATTTTGAGGGGACTTTTCATAGTATTTTGATAGTATTAGATGGCATGATGTAATGTCTACCTTTAAATATGATAAATTATTCTTAATGTAAGTTTTTAAAGATTCCTAGACATACAAGATGTGACACAAGAAAATGCGCGATTAAGTGAAAAAAAGAGTGAAGTTGGCAACAACTGTTTTGATTACGTAGCCCCTCACTCATTCTCTATCAGTGTGGCCAGTTTCGCCCTAATCAATCGCGCCAGTTGGGAGAACTGTGTCATTGAGTGAACACGTGCAATTACATTCTGTCGGAAAAATTTCGAATCAAAACCAAGTTTCTTGTGAAGAAATCAGTCATGAAAGAATTTCAAATAGTAACCGAGTCTTATGGAGATTAAACTTTGTCTCGTTCACATGTGTTTGAAAGATATAAACGGTTTTTAGTGGGAAAGGACATTGTGGAAAACGATGAACGTGCTGGGAGCCCAAGGTAAGCGATTACAGCAGTGCTTCTCAAAGTTTCAATAGTCGCGACCCAATATTCAATCATAATTTTCATCGCCCCTCCCTTATACAATATCAATGTATTGAATTCAATAATACTATATTTTGATGTTAAAACTACGATACGACTTTAACCTTTTATGTGCCGTATATAAACGTGGGCGTATATAAACGTTCCACTCAAGTGCGCTAATTTTACCAGACGTATATATAAGTCTTTTCGAAGTACGATCTTTTCTGTGCACTGTTATACATAAAATTATTCCGATAACTTTGGAATTAAATAAAAGGCAGTGTTTGCGTTGAATTTACTCATTTCAGAGGGTCTTTTTTATTGCTTTTATTTATTCCTTTTCTTCCCGCAACTTTTAATCGGCAGTTATGGGATTTATTATACACCGTACAAATTATCAAGATAAGTGTTGATTTTTGTAAAAATTTTATATATGACAAGCCCATGGGGTCACTGGCAATTATTAAATTTGTTCTTAACTTAGTATGGGTAAATTAATTATAAAATACATTGTGCAGCAATGTTATATTTATAAGTGTAATACTCAGTTTAAATGTGTATTTTATTTTTTATGTCAGGATGTATTTTGTTTGCTTACTTTCAGTAAATTAATAATTTTTTTAAAATAATCTTTTGTTTTGGACTTTTCAATATCTTCGCGCCCCCTCGTAGAATTGTCACGCCCCCTAAGGGGGGGGGATGCCCCACAGTTTGAGAAACGCTGGATTAGAGACCAAAACATTGCTGAAAATCGAGATATAACTGGCTTCCCTTTCACATCAGTGTTCAGACTGTTCATCAACACAATTACATTGAAGTACTAAAAAAACTTCGTTAAAAATTATGGGGGAAAAGACCAGAATTGGGGAGGGATAAATGGCTGTTGCATCAATACGGCCATATTTGTTAAGCAATTTATGGCCTGTAAAACCATTACTGTGATGTAGAATCCTCCTTATTCATTTGATTTGGCTTAATGCGACTTTTTTTATTTCCTATAGTTAAATCTTGCTTAAAGGGAACACATTTTACCTCAGTTGAGGAGTTTCAGACAAAAACGGAGAATCTCTTGAAGGGCTTTTCAAAAACCTCGTTCCAGAACTCGGTATACCAGGATACCGAATATCGGTATTTTGAGCCATTTGTACAATTTTGTAATACCTGTATTCACAAGTTTAAGTACCGCTTTTTCGGTATTTACTAGAAAATTTTTAAATAGTGTCCACTATATGATCAAGGATTGCCAACATAGCAAAATAGCTTACGTTTTGGTATTTATGTCTCTCGAACGGGGGAAATTAATTAGACTGTGAACATAAAGTTGCATCTTACAATCAAGAGAAGTGATAAAATATGAAAACGCAAAAAAAAAATATATCAACAAACTAAGATAAAATACAGAAATAGGCTATATCCAAAACCATCCGACGAGAAATCTATTTATTTGAAGATGAGGAATTTAGTGATAAATACTTGGCAAAAGTATATATCCCACATTGCTTACAATTCCATCAACTAGCATAGATGCCGTAAGAGCGTTTTCAACAGTTGGTAATTTTTGCAGAAAATTACGTTCCAGGCTTAATGACAGTACAATTGATATATTATGTTTTTACAAATTATTTTTGTGATATTTACACTGTCTAATAAAACTGTCAAATCAAACAGAGAAATACCTGTGTTTTCATTTTCTAAAATTTATACTCCCGGTATTAAAACCGGTATCCCGGTATTAAGGTCTAAAAAATATCGAATACTGATACTGAACTTTTGGTCCAATTTTGCAATCCTTACTTACCAGGAATGGCAGCACGTGTGGAAAAGCTGAAGGGAACTACTTTGAAGGAGATAATGTCAAAGATAACTGATTTTGTACGTACAATGATTTATTGGACCAATAACATTCTTTTTTTGTGTGTCACACCTCGTAGTCATTTTCATTTTAGTTATTTATCGTTATGCTTATTTGTTCATTCTTAGTAAAAGAATTATAATATTTTTTGAAGAATCATCATAAAAATTTTATTTAAACAATTAAACTTCAATCTTTGCAATACAATTTGTTTCCTCCTTCGGTAAATTACTATTAATAGTAATTTCGTCACAGCTAAGTCCATTTTATCTTCTGTAGATGGTTTTTGATCTTAGTCAATGCAATATTTTCAATTTATAGATGGCTGTGAAATATATACACTCACTTACAAAAGTTAAGCACAAAGATGTAAAATGCAAAAAAAGATCAGCAAATATGGTTTTGATTGACACAAAATTTGGCAGTGAAGTAGCATATATATTTATGCATAAAACAAAATCATTAATTGTATACAGAAATGAAAACAATATTAAATGTTTGTAAGTTATCAGATTATGTCATACTGGAGACTTAAACAGAATTATGTATAAAGTGAAAATAAACAGCATAAAATGAAAAAAGGACATTAATAGGATATGTAATCATTCCTCATCTGTATGCAAAGTTTACACCTTCTGACCATGCTTTCAATTAGGTGGTCAACCACCGCAGAAATAAGCAATCACCGTTCTTCTTGAAGAGCAGTTTCCAGCTCAATAAGAGTGGCTGGAGGTGGGAAACGTGAAGATACAGCACGACCGAGAGCATCCCAAATATTTTCAATGGAATTAAGGTCGGGGGAATATGCTGGCCATGCCATACGCGCAATCCCTTCACTCTCCAGGTAGTCATCGATGATGTCAGCTATATGGGGTCATGCGTTATAGTCCATTAAAAGAAAAGTAGGACCAACTGCTTCAACGTACAATCTCACAATGGGTTCCAGGACTTCATCTCGATACTGGACAACCATCACAGAACCTCGTTTAAAGATGTGCAGGTCGGTGTGGTATCCTAATGAAATCCCTGACCACACCATAATGCTTCCGCCTCGGAATGCGCGATGTTCGGTGATGTTTTCGGGCTGATTGCGTGTTCCTTGTTTACGCCATATCCTTATACGCTTGTCATCTAGCTCCAGAGTAAATCTTGACTCATCAGTAAACATGACATTTCCCCAGTCAGACACAGTCCAATTGCTATGTTTTCGCCACCACTTTAATCGTACTCCTCTTGATTGGATGGATAGAGGGACACAAACTCGAGGTACCTGGGCATACAGTCCGTTCATATGTATTCTTCGGCCGTACAGTAGCTGCAGATATATCCTTGCAAATGGACGCTGCAACCATAGATGTCACACGTGTGGAGATCGCTCTGTGATTCCGCTTGGTTATAGTAGCAATATATCGATCTTCTGCGGGGGTTGTAACCCTTGGGCGACCACCTACGGGTCTTCGGACAACTGTCTGTGGGGCTTGGAATTGTTTTCATAAACGTGAAATAACAGAATGATGAACGCCGAAGAAAAGAGCAACATCTGCTCAGAATCTTCCATTCGTTTTCAGGAAGTCGTAGAAAAACGTATGTCTTGAAAACAAACTGTACGAAAGTTTTAAACACCCTCATTCAGCACTTACAATCAACTTCTGTAACCCTTCATAATGCTTACTTCTTATAAGACTGCCCTTTTTGCATATTTCTTGACATAAAAGCACGATTGGCTGTTACCTAACATATTTGCATACTTCCATCTACCTCTGCAGTGAATTGCATCCTCTTCAATTCTGATTGGCTTCCGGAAATTAGCATTTTCCTCTCCGTGCTTAACTTTTGGAAGTGAGTGTACATTATTTACGATAGTATTTTATGAAATGTATATATCAGTATTTTTTTATTGTTCTCAAACTGAATTTATGGGATTTAGTGTATGATGTATTTCAGATTTGGCTGAATTCAGCATCTGTTCATTATGTTTGAGAATGAAAAAAAAGATGCAGGAATACATTATTTACTATTGTTTAAATGCATCATTTTAACATTGTTTATTAAGTATCATTTATTGTTGTTACTCTCAACGATATAATTATGTCATTACTTTCCTTTTAGAATTTTCATTTATATTAATTTAATTAATTTATTTCTATTAACCTTTTATACATATTTATTTTCCATTTTAATTCGAAATGTAAATTTTAATATAATGAAATATAAACGAGGGAATATATGTAATGTATAATGGGAAAAAATTATAATGAAAGTAGGGTTCGATTTCCGAAATGTTCCCGAAAAACTTCTTTATATATTCCTTATTTGAAATTGCTCCTCATGTACATTAAGTCACTAAAACTAGAATTAATACATAGTTGAGATAATGCTTCCATTTGAACAGGATCTCACATGAAATACTAAATGGTAATTAGGTAAACTAAGTGTAACATTTAATCAATATTTCTCGACTGTCTAGCATATAATTAAGTACCAATAACTGGAAAGAGAAGCCAAAACTCACTTTTTTTTGCACGAGGCTTTTTAAACTTACGCGCTACTCTACGACATCAACAAAGGAGAATAGCAAAAATGGAACTAAAAAATGCACCAAGTGCAGAAAAGAGACAGAACAGACAGACGGAAGGGGGGAGGAGATTTGATCATTTATTATGAAACAAACCCCAAAACCTTAGTATACAGGGGGTAAATAAGGCTCTTACTTGTTACTGTCACGTGCTCGTTGCCATGGTTACGCGTGCGCCGTGATTGCAACGAAAACTAGACGCTTGGTGGACGCCTGCAACATCACAAACTTTTCTCTCATCTTCCTTTTCTGCTTTCTTTTATCCTTTTTTTTTTTTTTCAGCGGATTCAATTTTTTATGAGATATCTTCCATTAGACAGAAAGGTTGGTCGTAGTGCATCCCTTGCTGTTCCCTCGCCCACCCATATTCTTTTTCTTTAGAGTATGGATTATTTTCGGCACTAGAAAATACATTTCTTGTTTGTCTTTCTGTTTTTTTCTCTGAATGAAGTAATCTGTCAAGTAATCTATTGAATAAGAAATGACTAAGAGTGGCGTTGAACAAAGAATGACAAGAGATTCGACGATTGCGCATGGAGAAGATATGGAAAATGAGCTCGTCGGAGTCCAATTGATGGATCGGTACTTTTTGTATAGATTACTATACTTATATGTGTGTAAAAAACTGTTTCTTTTCATTTGTATCTATTAAAAATAATCAAAATAAGTTCTATATAAGCGCGTCACTTAGACCTTTCCAAGGAATAATTGATATTGAACTTTGCACTGTTGAATAGTCTGGATATAAGAACACAATTTTCTTTGAAATCTAACCCCGCGCTTCCTGATAAGCAAAATCTTTTTTATCTATAAGTAACAGAAATTCTCTTAATTCCATGCAATGATTTCTGAAAAAAAAATTCACTTACGTACTATCGCAACAATGCCAACGTTCAAGATAGCTGGACAAGTTGGCAACACCAATTTCGCATATGTCGTACGTGCTGAAGTGCTGAATTGGCAACCATGTGGTTCATTTCCTATAATGTCGCCAATATAGTTGCGTTAATACGTTAGTACCAAAATTCCTTCTAAGAAAGCAATTTCTACTGTTTTTAGTATTGCCAATCTGTCTTATGCGGAGAAAAATCATTTCTAATTATTGGAGAACATAGATTTTTGAATACATTCCATGTAATTACATTCATCGTGTATTTAGCCTTCTTTATTAAAATATTAAAAAGATGTCGTTATACTCATCACCTTCACTGGGATGATGTTTTACATAACTAAATACTATATTTTCTAAATTTATTTATATCAAAGTCCTAGCATATAGTTTACAATTGTATTGAAATACATTCTTATAGTCCTCACCTCTTGATTTAAAAAAGGACAGGAATTTCTGAGATGAAATTGTAATTATTTTTATGTCCACGTAATCTTCCTTCCAGGGTCAATTTCCTCAAAAAGCCATTTTTACCGATCTCTACTCGACAAAAGAAAAATGTTAAATTTCAAGCCTGTAAATCTAATAGTTCAAAAAAGGGATTTTTTAAAATTTATCTCTGCAACCCCTCTTGGGGATCAGTTATTAAAAAAACCGTTCTTAACATATCTCTGTTTAACAATAGAAGCATATTGGCCAAATTCCAAGTCTATAGTTCTAATAAATCAAAAATAGTATTTTTAATCTTTTTTTTTTCAGGAAATAAAAATATTTTTAAATGAGAATCACAATAAAAGTATACAAAATATTTAATAATATATGTAGAAATATATACCATATTTATTCGAATCTAACCCGCCATCGATTCTAAGTCACACCCCAAATTCTGAAAATATTTTGGCCGCGTTAGCCGAATGGAATAGGTAACGGGTCGTGGCTGGCCCTGTAACGAGTTCGATCCCAGTACAACTAAAGAACCGCCGTGTAGGGCAGCAATGCACGCTAAATCTGTCGAGTGCTGAAACGTCCTCCCGTTGGTGTGGTAGTTAGGAGAGGGGGTGCCAGCTCAGGTGTTGCACACGTCACTTGATCGTGGTTCAAAATTACGTGGTCCGTCGCCAAAAGCCCTCGTGAAGCTGAACAGTGTGACGTTAATATTCACTCACTCACTGAACAGGATTTTGTGAAAAATGAAGAATAGTATAAAATGGTTTGTCGATATCTAATTTTATGGAATTAAAATAAATTTAAAACCTGAACAAATAAGAAGTGAAAAATTAGTTATTCTATCAAAATTATAAGCACTTTTAAATGCATGCATGAACCTGTAAATGATCTAAGTACCCCATCCAACAGATTCTAATAAATAAGTTATATATATAAATATCTTTTTTTATGTTATTTATAAAATACAATACATAAAAGAAATTAAAATTAAGAAAATTAAAAATTGGAAAAAGCATATATTAATTTTTATATATGAAAGCAATAAAAACACACAAAATATTTTAAAACTCTTTCAGATTTGAACAATATTAAATTACATATATACACAATGTGGCAAATAAGTTTTAAGGCTCGTCCCAGAGCGTAGGCTGTAATGGCGCCTTGAGTGATAATGCGCATGCGTCATAGTATCCATCGTCTGCTGACACACTGCGAACAAGTTGATGGCATTTGGTTAAGTAGCTGAGAGAAGACGAGCGTTCATTGCAGATGTGAATTTTTTTATGTTGATTTTTGAAGATGATGAAAAGAGCTGTATAATCAAATTTTACGCAAATCTTGGTAAAATTGCTTCGGAAACATACCAACTAATGATAAAAGTTTATGGTGACTTTTGTTTAAGTAGATCAAATGTTTTTGTGTGGCACAAATGTTTTTTGGATGGAAGAGATGCAATAGAAGATGATCATCGTTGTAGAAGACCAATTCCATGTAGAACACCTGAAATTATTGAGAAAGTACGAAATTTTGTGGCAAACAATCATTGTGCGCCCTAGAGAAAGATGGAAGACTCTTTAAACATCAAGAAAAAAACAATTCTAACCATCCTGCATGAAGATTTGGGAAAAACAAAAGTGTGTTCTAAATTTGTTCCATACATTTTATGCCTTGAACAAAAAAGCAAAGAGAAGTGCACATTGCAAGAGACATCATTTCAACCGTTGAAAACGAGCAAAACTTCTTGAAGTCCATTGTTACAGTTGATGAAACCTTGTGTTTCAGATATGACCCTGAAACAAAATGACCAAGTGCCGAATGGAAGTCAAAAAATTCACCATAAGCCAAAAAACAAGGAAAGTAATGCTTATTACATTCTTTGATACTATGGGTATGATCCACAAAAATTTGGTCCAACTGGACAAATACACAGGTACAGGTCAATACTATTTAACTGTTTTGAAGCATTTGATTGCCAAAATTTATCGCATTCGTCCAGAATATCGGACTGAAAGCAGTTGGTGTTTGTTGCACGACAATGTATCCAGTCACACCTTCCTTGTTGTTCGTCGATTTTCGACAAAAAAATAATCTCTGTGTGTTGAACCATACACTTTATTCCGCTGATTTAGCACCCTGTGACTACTCCTAGTTGCCAAAATTTAAAATGATATTAAAATGGTGTTATTTCGAGGATATTTTAACCTTACAAATATCTTCGATGCATGCTTTGCATGCCATTCCCCAAAGTGATTTACAACAGGTGTTCGATTCCTTAATAAATCGCTATAAAAGTGCATTGAAGTCGAAGGGTCCTATTTTGAATAAAAAACAAAACAGGAATTGACTTCTCGCTTCTATTTCTTCTTACGAACACAATCTTAAAACTTATTTGCTGCACATTGTACTATTACATTTTCTTATCTCAAATCAAGATTATTTATATATGCATTTTATCATATTTTACAATAATTAAAGATGGTTTATGATCCATTGCAATATCTGAAACATAACTGCTAATTCCTTAAAAAAGAATAAAAATTTAAACTATAGTGAAAACATCTATTTTTTCACAAATAAAAAAAGGAACTAAAGAAGAAAATCAGAACATTTCAGTAAAGTGTTTTTTAAAGAACTCTAGTTTCACAACTTTTAATAACAAACTCAGTTGCGAAATACATGAAAAATAATATATTAACAAACTCACAATTGTCTCGTAAATTACCGTAGCTCTACAATAAATCTAAATAGTAAAGATATAAAATGTTTATCTTTCAAATCAGAAATAAAAAATTAACAATTCTAATCTGATGAAAATTATCTGTTCAACGACGTTACATCTGATTTTCTCTAGCAGAGTCACTTTTCCAACATGGAAATACTAATATATATTTAATTTGAAATTAAATGAAAAAAATTAATACAAAACTTTTAACTGAAGCTATATAACTTTTTGAAAGGGAATGGTTTCGAGCAATAGAAAACGTACTACATTAATTATTCATGTTTCTTTTCTTTTTCCCTACTTTATTCAAAACATTCTGAATACCTTTGGAGTTTTGCGAATAATGTCTCCTAAATATTTAAATAAATGAATTATACATTAAGGATAGACGTGTAGAAGAAACAATACTAAACTATATTCAGTTCATTGAAAGGCGAAATTGTTTCGACATTTTAATTAGTATAATGCAGTTTTTTTTTCGTATTTTGAGATTTAAATGAAGTAAATTACGAGTTATTTCCTTTTAAAAAAGTTCTTTCTTTGTGCAGGATTGTATAAATTATAATATGCAGAACTCTAAAAAAATAAACAGTTTAATAACAAGTCTTAAAACTATTAATAAAACCCGATATAGGTTTCGAATGTTCCCACAATTTAAAAAGAGATATAATGGAAAATATTTTTCAATGTGTCTATTTTAACTATCGTTGTTTATTGAATGAAAATTCTGTAACTTGATAGTTGGGTGAAAGAAAATGTATGCTTTCCAAATGAAGATTAATAATGAATAAGTTTATACAAAATCAGATAAAAATATTTTTACAAAAATATCTTCGCAAACTTTGTATCGTTTGCTTCTATTTATGAAAAGAACAGTTTAATGTATCATTATAGCTTTTTCTAAGGTTTAATTAGATAAGAAAACTTTTAGTACAGATCGTCTGCGATAGAAATACAGAATATTCTAGAGTATTTCAATAATTAGAATTTCATTGAATTTTTTTCACTTATAGATTCTTTTGAAGGTAAAAGTTTCCTAAACCACCTGAAAATTGTTTCAACACATAGCTTATTTAAGATCGAATTCAGTATTTTTAATAGAAATATTTAAAATTGTTTTTATATGTCTGTTGGTAGAGATGAAAGGAGTTAAAACAATATTTTTCTTTTTTAATTATATATATACTAGCTGGTATACCCGTTCTTCGCACGGGTGAACTGAAAGGTTAAACAACACAGATTGAAGGATAAAGAAGTTTTTAATGAGTTAATTTTAAGGGAATTGCAAATTAAACAAAAAAAGCTTTTCACATATCTCAGCTGAAGAAAAAAAGAAAGAAAAAATACCTTTGTTAAATTTTAAGTCTGTAGATCTAATAGCTGATAAAAAGGATTTTTTTTTATATTTATAACTCCCCGTAAAACTCTTGAGGGTTGATTTTTGAAAATACCTCCCTAAGCTGATCTCTGCTCAGCAAAAGTAACACATTGTTAAAAGTTTTCTGACGCTTAAAATATTGTAAATAATTTATAACTGAAAGTGTCATACATTAATATAAATTTCTGTTGAATTTATTTTATGTGAAAATTGTAATACTCGCAAGCAACACCGTTTCCTAAATAACAATGGCGATTCAATGGAAAAAATAGCGAAATGTTGACAATAGAGTCAAGTTGGCAAATGTCTAGCTACTTTCATAGCTCAAACTTTATTAGAGCTTTGTAAGACCCGCCGTAGGAGAGCGATGCACGTTAATGCTTTATCTACCGCATTATCTACAGAAATTTTTTTCATGCAATATTTTTTTAGGTCACTACATTGGAAATTAAGGGACATACATAAACAAAATACTCCACTTAGGGAAATTTAATCGGTTAGAGCTAATAAATTAATTAAATATATTCCACTGTAAAATTAATTATATACACCATTCACTTAAAATAGTCAAATCATTTTCTAAGGTCTCCATAAACATAAGACACTTAAATTTTGACATTAACTATTTTTGGGGCACAAAAATGATAATCTTTGCAATCTGCTGAAAACGCTCGCAGCTGAAAATGTAATATCTGCTACAAAACTATTTGCCCCTTCCCCGTTAAAATACTCATCATAGAACCCGTGCCATCACATATATCTTGGAAGAGTGGATTTCAAAGAATATTCCAGCTAAGTATTGGTAGAATGTTCCTGCTAAATTGGTGTGGCATGGTAGTTAGGAGAAGGGGGTGCCAGCTCAGGTGTTGTCCACGTCACTTGACCATGGTTCAAAATTATGTGGTCCGTCGCCAAAAGCCCTCATGTAGCTGAACAGTGCAACGTTAATATTCACTCACTGAAAAAAATACAGTACAGTAGTTATAACTATTTTTATACATAAAAATGCAATATCTGCTTATTCAATTAAAATTATAGCATTATAATTAATTACTAACCACACAAACAAATTTTGAAAATTTATCCAAATGATGTAGTGTGAAAGAGAAAGTTTATTCAGACAGACAACAAATGCGTCTTATATGCATATAGATTTGTTTGAATTCTTGTGTATTATTACTTTTGTAAGCTTCATGACATACTTTATGGTGTACCAGTATTTTAAAGCTGACTGAGCAACAGCAACATTTAGCTGGGTATAGCTAGTTATAACATAAAATTAAATCTTAAAAAGATATCAAAAATAAAAGACGACTCAATATTTTGAATAAATCAGTATAAACATTTTCATACAAACACAATATATATATATATATATATATATATATATATATATTGTAAAATATTTATTTTGCTATTTGCATTTCAGACAGACATCAAACAAAATTTTAAAAATTGTCAAAAACAGAAAAACAGATAAAAAAACATATTTAAGAAAAATACCACTGATTAATTTTGCCAAAGACATCGCAATGTGCAAAAAAATATTTGTAGTACATAATAACCAAAAAAAAAAATGTAAGTACTAAAATATTAAAAAAAACAAAACTTATATATTGAATTAATTAAGGATTACTCTGGAGGGAAAGATAAAACAGGCTAAGATAATACTCATAATATTAATTTCATATTGGTTGGCTACTCATTTTTGGCATGATTTTGAAATCACGCCAAATTGGTATGTTGCGGCCAGTCTAATGTTATAGTAATGCACAGAATTAAAGGTACTTACGTATTATTGCAACCTATTGGTGACATTACACAAAATGAAGCACATGATTGCCAATTCAACGCATACAAAGTTGGGATTGCCAAAGTGGCGAGTTTTTTGAACGTTGGTGACTGTGCAAAAATACCCAAGTACTAAAAAAATTATCCAAAGTATATATATATATATATCCCGAGCATAAAAATAAATTGAAAAATGAAGTACAATACTAACATTAAGTGACATAAAAAGAACTGAACTAACTTTATCAATGCAAAAGCATAATTTGAAAAAATAAGGTATTTACTTATAACCCCAACCTTTTGGCGACATTATATGAAACAAAGCACATGACTCGCAATTCAGCATATATATGATGTGCGAAATCAGGGTTGCCAACTTGGTAAGTTATTTTGAATGTTGGCGATTGTTAGGATAGCACATAGGTGCCAAAATAATTTATCTTACCACTACCTGCTTCCTCAACATACTCATTTTTGGCATGATTCTGAAATCACGCCAAATTGGTATGTTGCGACCAGTCTAATGTTATAGTAATGTACAGAATTAGAGGTACTTATGTATTATTGCAAACTATTGGTGACATTATACAAAATGAAGCACATGATTGCTAATTCAACTCACACAAAGTTGGAATTGCCAAAGTGGCGAGTTGTCTTGAACGTTGGCGATTGTGCAATAATACGCAAGTACTACAAAAATTATCCAAAGTATATATATATATATATCCCGAGCATAAAAATAAATTGAAAAAATGAAGTACAATACTAACATTAACCGACATAAAAAGAACTGAACCAACTTTATCAATGCAAAAGCATAATTTGAAAAAATAAGGTACTTACATATAACCGCAACTTATTGGCGATATATGAAACGAAGCACACGACTCAAAATTCAACATATATATATGACATGTAAAATCGGGGTTGCCAACTTGGCAAGTTATTTTGAATGTTGGCGATAGCCAGGATAGTACATAAGTTCCAAAAATAATTTATCTTATGACCACCTGCTTCCTCAACAGGTATTTAAGCCATTTGTCTGTTTTGCTCATTCTCTGATGCCTATTCCAGTTTGATATGTAATTACTACCAGCACTGCTTTTGCTTGGTCAGTATGATTTTCTGCATGGCAATTTTATGCACTGAAGCCAGTAGTATACCCTTAAAGGTTAAAATAAAGACACATGAAATTGCAAAGAACCATATTATTGGATCAAGTGTAGTATAGGGGGGCTACTTGGCGCAGTCCTTTATTTTGGTTACTAAAAGTGGTCCCCAAGGTACTTTTTTCGGTATTATTTATTTTAGAATGAATTCGATATCTCACCATGACATTTAGATAAAAATCCGAAGAAAAATCGCCAAATCCAAAGTGCCCCCCTATACTACATTTGAACCGAACTGAAATATAACCCTTATCAATGAGAAGTTTTAGTTTGTCAAAATTATAATCTTCGCATTCTAAAAAAAAAAAAATAAATAAATAAGTTATAATTTGCAAGCAAAATCACGCACATAAACATCCCGCGATAATACCTAAATGTTGCCAAAACAACAAAACAAAGTTTAAGTTGTTGAAAGAAATATCCTTAAAAAAAATTATTTATTCGAAAAATAATCCTAATTAAATATCAAAGAATAGAAAAATTGAATAAATATTCCAACCGATAAACAAAGCTACAGTAAAAATATGTAATAATCTTGAAAAACTGCATGTAAAGTATAAATTGTCCACTTAGTGAGAAACGTGACTACATATGACGTCATAACACTGGAAAATCACTTAAAAATTAAAATTTAAAAAATTTGGAAGGAATTATGAACGCCAAACCTATTTAAGAACCTTTCTGGTGTAATTTTGTGTACGTGTACCAAGTTTCACGTTATTTGGGTGTCTGGATCTCGAGTTATGAGGGAACAGACAAACAGACAACAAATGTGTCTTATATATATATATATATATATATATATATATATATATATATATATATATATATATATATATATATATATATATACAGTTTTTTAAAAAGATAAAACATCACTTAAACTTTGTTCAAAAACAGTCAAGTCATAATTTAATAGAATTTCTGTAGTTTTGAACGCTCAATTGATTTTAGCGTAAGAATTTGTTCTAAAATTATTTACTGTTTTTTACATTCAGTCCACAATATAAGGAAAATATATACACTGCTGGACAATTGCTAAGGACGGATCACAAATTGCTATGTAGCATAACATTAAGCGAGACATGAGGCCTAGTAAGGTAAAATATAGTTGCCACACTGTTCAGACATTAGAATAAAGAATATTTATTGTTCTGGAAAGTACAAAAGCTGTGAAACATCTGAAAGAAAAAAATGTTCATTTGATCTGCGTACGGAGAAATGGAACAATGCATCTAAAAGTCAGCAGGCATCTTAAAGAAAGGTATCAGTACGGAATATGTCCACCGTGGAGTGTGATGCAATATTCCACACGTCGTACTATACTTTGCACAACATTATCCATCAGCTGTTGAGGCAATTTATCCCATTCCTCTGTGAGTGCACGGATGAGGGTGTTCTTGTTTGTCGGAGGATAGTTTCGACCAGCAACTTGCCTCCCCAAAGCATGCCACGCATTTTCAATGGGGTTTAGATCTGGAGAACGCGCCGCTGGCCATACGAGACGTTGAATACCCTCGCTGTCTAGACAATCCTGAACAGAGAGTGTTTGATGACATGTTGCGTTGTCGTCCATAAAAACAAATTTATCACAGACAGAACCACGGAAAAGACGAACATGAGGAAGTAGAACTTCATCAATGTATCGTTGGCCCGTCATAGTCCCATTCGCAACCACATGTAGGCGCGGGCGGCCATTGATCATGATGCCGGTCCACACCATGATACTGCATGTCGGATATCGGTCCTTTTCCTGGATATTTTCTGGACGATAAGCAGTACCACTCTCGCGCCAGATCAGTTGGCGTCTACAATCCGATGACAGACTGAACCTACTCTCATCTGAGAATGGTATGCATGCCCAGTCCTGTTCAGTCTGATTGTGATGCTCACGACACCATTGCAAACGGGCAGTACGGTGCTGTCTGGTCAATGGGACACACACAACAGGTCTGCGTGCGTATAGTCCTCCTCCCCTCAAACGTCTGGCAACAGTTTTTCGGGTGATCTGCGTTCCTGAGGCAGCAAGAAACTGATTTGCCACCTGCTGAGCTGTGGTACGCCTGTTCCTTTTGGCTGATAGGACGATATATCTGTCTTCTGCAGGTGTCGTACTTCTAACACGACCTCCCCCATGCCGTCTACTACACATTCCAGTAGTTTTAAATGACTTCCACAGTCGTGAAACAACGCTGTGAGCGATGTCGAACTCCCTGGCAACATCTGTTATTTTTCGCCCTTCTTCGATCTTTCCAATAATTCGGCCACGCATAAAATCATCTATGTGATGTCGGGAAGACATGCCAAAAATTTAAGTTCGTGTATTAAATCTTTCCTGTAAAACTTTGACTTGAAACAACAACTGTCCACACGCGTCAAAACCTTTAAAGCTCTTATGAACGCTATCACGTGATGAACAGACGTGGAAAAAAAATTTGCATACTCATACGTCTTCTTACTAATATCCCGCACTTATTCTAATTTTCCACATTTTGCTTCCTTTCATCTTGTGGTTGCTATGGATGATAGTGTTATCGGTCCTTAGCAATTGTCCAGCAGTGTATGAAATATCAAATTCCTTCCTTCGTAGATTTTCAATTCAAAGAATAGAGAACGGATTTTCAAACCATTATGTGTGAGATTTTATGTTATAAAAACATCTGTGGATTTTTCTCAAATATGGAATTTTTTGTGCTAAGGTAAAAAAAACTACTCAAAAAAATATCTCCCTTTAATTTACATCTTTATTTAAATTAACGGAATTGTTGCTGAACTCTCTGTGCTTGCTTCATGAAAACTTCAATAAACTTAGATTGTCGAAATATTATTTTTGCCCTTAAGAAGCTTCAATTTGAATTCGTGAGTGGTTGGATTTATTTTCCATCTACGTAGAAATTATAGGAAATACAAATATATAATATACAAAGTTCTTAGTAATAGATTGTAAACTACTGTAAGGTACAAAATTTTTATTTTAAGTTACGATATAACGATTAATTTATAAATTATTCGTTGAAATTGATATTATATATATACATCCGCTTCAGTCAATATTGCATCATCAACCATGTTTCGCTTATATTTCAGGTTTGGAACTAATCTCATCACTCTCTTTTCTACAATACCGGTTGATTCATAAATAGTGTGGCCATTTTCAGAGGATCATAAATTTTTATTGAATCAAGTTATTTACATGGAATTTTCAATGTGGTTTCCTCTAGCATAGTATACACTGGTGTGCAAACATTAAGGACGAAGTCGAAAAATTAGCATATCAGCTGAACGAAGAGGCAGAGCGGACAGAAAGACCAATCAGGAGATTAAGTAACGTGATGTATGGTAGCGCATGCGCAGATATGCAGGTAGACGTAATGGGGGAGTGTCTGAGTAGTATAAAGCATGTTGTCGGTGTAAGATCAGTATTTCTGGCAAAGAGAATGCACGCCGTATAGCAGTTAAAATCACACCGAGTTGCTGCCTCAGCGAGAAATGGCGAATAATCAATCTGTTAGACGACATCTGGATGCTTTTACCCGAGGTCGAATCATTGGGAAGTTGGAGGAAGGCCGCAGTATGACAAGTGTGGCTGCAGAGTTCGGAATTGCTCACAGCATCGTTTCACGACTTTGGAGACAATTTCAAACTACAGGAACAGCTATCCGGGGGTTCAGTAGTGGTCGTCCACTAGGAACTACACCCGCAGATGACCGGTACATTATCTTACAGGCCAGAAGAAACAGGCGGCAGACAGCGGGAGAAATCGCTAGACACACGACACAGGCGACTGGACGACCGATATCGCGTTTTACCGTGGCCCGAAGACTGCACGGTGGTGGTCTGTTTGCACGACGCCCTGTACTTTGTGTACCTTTAACGCCTGCCCATCGGAGAAGGCGTTCTCTGTGGTGCCGGGAACACCGGAATTGGAGAGACAATGAATGGGGACGAGTACTCTTTAAAGATGAGAGCAGATTCAGTTTGAGTAGCGATTCTCATCGCATACTCATATGGAAAGAGCGGGGAAGCCGCAATCATCCCTCGAACATCATTGAAAGGGACAGGTATGGAGGTAGCGGTATTCTCGTTTGGTGGCATCATGCTTGGTAGTCGTACAGACCTTCACATCTTCGACGCAGGTTCAGTCAACGGGACCCGTTATTGTAACGAGATTCTTCTTCCATATGTGCGTCTTTTTAGAGGCGCTGTTGGTCTGCAGCTCCTTTTCATGGACGACAATGCACCATGTCATCGCACAGTAGCTGCCGAACAGCTCTTAGAGAGTGAGGATATTGAACGTATGGATTGGCCGGCACGATCTCCGGATCTCAATCCCATCGAGCATGTATGGGATTTTCTAGGCAGACGCTTGGCAGCTCGTACCTTACCACCAATAACGATTCGGGAGCTTCGATTGGCGCTGAAAGACGAATGGGTAGCAATGCCTCAACAACTCATTGACACCCTCATTCTCAGCATGGGCAGACGCTGTGAAACCCGCCTAGCAGTCAAGGGAGATCATATCCCTTACTAAAGACCGGATGTTTCTTGCTGGACACCGAGATGTTTCGGCCTTCAGTCGCATTGCGATCCATGCTACTTTTTCAATCAAGCTTCTTTTTATTCCTCTGATTTCTCTTTTAGTAAGTGTTGCTTACATTACACATGTCCTTACGTATTGGGGATCTTACGGTATTAAATGCGTTGATTTGGAAAGCTTTTGTACAAAGTTATATTGAAAAAACCGTCTCGTCCTTAATTTTTGCACACCTGTGTACTTTTCGTAAGCGTTTTGGCTAAGCCAAAATACTTTTTCGACCCTATTTTGGGAATTTTTCCAACTTTCTCTTTTATTGCTTTTTGAGGCCCTTGAAATGTCTTTACTTTACGTCTATTTAATTGTTTTTTTGAGTATTCTCATAAAAAATAATCGCAAGGAGCACAGACAGTGGATAGTGATAGTCATTTATCATGCTGAAGAAACTTTATTCTTTTTTTTGTATTTTAGTTATTTTATACTTAATTTTCAGTATAATTTGGTGCACATTCAGTATAATTTGAGAGGACATTCCCATCTACACCATTGCTTCTGACGATCAACTTTACTTTTGTAAAACAGCTGAGCCTTTGCGACGTTTTTTACAAGAAATATATTGCATTTTCGTTTTACCAGTTGTGAATGACAGATGAAGCAGCGCTTCATCCGGAGTTATTAATGTTTTGTATCTATCTTTGCATAACATTAAATACAGAGGCAAAGAAGTTTTTCTTTGTTTTTCTATGGTCATAACAGACATTTGATGATACACAGGAAAATTTACTTTTTTATAGCCAATTTTCTTTATCTGACGATAAATTGTCCATTGTTATACCTGTAGCTTCTTGCCATAGTTCTTTGAGGAAAAGGATTTTTTACAGCGATAATTCTTTTCAACTTCTCTTTTCCTTTTTCATTAAGGATTTCTTTTCATTCACATTTTTTTCTTGGAGCTTTTGATCGTGATCCAAATTTTATTACTTTTTGAAGTTTAGATAGTAATACATTAGAAGAATGTCTTTTTTGATTCTTAAATGCTTTATTTATAACAGAATTCTAACAACCATCTTTCAAAAGCTGTAAAATTTCATTCCAGGTTTGATGATTTAATTCCAGTACTATTATTTACTCTCACTGATAAAAATGGTTTGATTAGTAATTTAAATGTTTCATTTTAAAAATAAAACCAGTAGTAAAACGATAAAAATTCACCATAAATAGTTATATACTTTAAAAATTGGTCACACTTTTTTTTTTTAAATTAACCGATATATCCTAAATTATTTCTATTCTCACTCCTGTTGATAGAGGTTAATTTAATTCTGTGCACTCTCTTTTTTATTACGCTATTACTTTTCTGAAATATTGATTTCATAACAAATGATCAGTTAACAACAGAATTCTAGGTTCTATTTCGCAAAAAAAAAAAAAAAAAAAAAAAATACGTGGTTGTTGTAGCTTAGTGATCATGGTCACAGACTCGCAGCTAGCTTGTAGGGAATTCGACCCCTAAAGCTACTGAAGACTCGTCTTGTAGAGAGGCTGCTGCATGTAAAATCTGTCAAGGTTTAAAGTTCTCTCGTTAGTGTGGGATGGAATTCTGGAGTCGGGGGGGGTCACAGAGTTCTGATAACTTGACCATGGCTATAATGTCATATTAATAAACACTCTCTCATATTGAAAAAGAAATATCTGAAGCAAGTTTTATAAAATGTATTAAAATACCCACATAGTATATAACCCGAGCTTAGCATTTTTTTTCTCATCAAAAAATCATCATTTATTTTTAATTGAAAATAAATCTAATCGCTTGGCATATTTTCAACGTATCATTCAATGTAACATTTAAAATTTGTCATTTTTTTAGAAAAAATATTTATTTATTTTTATTTTTTTTGCAACCGTAAATTAACTTTTCTAGTTTAAAACAGGAAATTTCTATTACAATTAAAGTTTTACTCAAAACTTTCTGCCAGAAATATGAATAAACTGAGTTTTATTTGCGCTGAATCTTTTTTAAATATCAGTAATTAATGCAATATTCAACTTAAAATCGTTCAATTTAAAATGTATTGGTGTATACTATAACTTACTGCTTTATAAGCATTACGAAGCCTTATAAATTTTAGTATTCTGTTCGAAATTTCTTTTATTCTAAACTAAATCCTGATTGAATTTCCTTAAGTTTTGCAAGACATTTTCAAACATAAATTATACCGATTTAAATAGGAAAGGGTGGAATGTTTTCTTCTTTAAGTTCTGTTCTAAATATTTGTGCTGATCTTTAACTCAGAAATTCGTCAGCAATACTATAATTCCATAATGTTGAAGCAATATATATGTTACATGCATAAACTATAAAATGTAATGGTTTTTGTAATATCATTATACTTTAAAAAGCTCTAACGTAAAAAAATTGAAAAGAACATTTGAAATAATTGCTTATAATCCGATAAAAGTTCATCAAATGAGCTTTAAAAAGCTAGTTTTAAAGTGAAGACCACATCATATGCTTAGAGGACAATAAAATTATGACTTCTAAATTATATGAAAGAGAGAATGACTTGACAAAGGGAAAGCTGAAACTAAACTCAATTTGAGCAATACTTTAAATAATGCTACAATACTTCAAACGTTGACTGAACGTGCAAAAATTTAGTTTTTACAATAATTTATTGTGCAATCATTACACTCTGTTGTAATATACTGAGTACATATTTAAGTAAGATCTGCAGTTATGAAATTATTTAGAAGGTTATTTTAGTTTATATTTATCTCTCTCTCTCTCTCTCTGATTCTGATAAAGTTAACTCTCAATTTTAAAAGATTCATCAGTAAATAAGCTTTCAAATGAATATTATATAAAAGTATTGAAAAAAGGCAGTTTCCAGTTACTTAAATTTTTGAACAATGATGTTTTAGCTTTAAGGGATGATTGTGTATTATTGAGTTATGAAATTATAACTTTACGAAAACTGATATAAGTTTTTATTCCTTTTTCTATATGCAAATGAAAAATACAGAAATATTCAGTAACAGTATATAGTAAATCTATCCCATGAAATGATATAATATACCAATAATGATGAAATTTCAACGATTATATGAACATATTTTATGAAATATTGAAACTGCTACTTAGAAAGTGCAAAAAAAATACCATTGGAAAATTACAAGCTAAACCAGTTCTGAATTATTATTTTTTAAAACAAGTAAAAAGTGTTATGTTTTTCTGAGCATTTTTCTAACATTGTAGATTTTAATGGATATTGATGTAGTATAGTGTTGATAGTTTTGAGCTTCATCAGCCGTTGATATCGAATCCACAACTAAGTTAGAATTTTGATTCTATCCAAAGGATGGAATATAGAAGGTTGCTGCATGCTAATACTTCAAGTTTTTTTACGTAGGAGTATATATGCCATTCTCTCGTAACTTGAATGCCATTCAAAATTAAGAAGTATTTTAAAAATTAACTTTATAAGACTTCTAGTGTGACGTTCATTAAAATAAAACCGAAATGTGACAATCTTAACGAAAGTAATAAAAAACAAAAATATATATTAAGTTTATATATATATTTAAGACTTTTCAATTAACTATCTTGACTAGTTAAATAATTTTAATTACATACTAAAAATTGGAATCTGATATATGTCGTCATTTTCAAAAGCGTACTTAATGTACTTTTAACGCACACAACTATAAACTGCAATATTCATAAACATTTTTCGTAAATGAAAGCGCAAGCATAATTTATAATAATTAATCTAAAATATTAAAATGAAAATTATTTGCATTTCACACTATAAGAACAATAACAGAAATTATATAGGATCTCTGAATTTACAATGCGAATATTTTAAAGTAATTTAATATGATTTTTTAATAATTAAAAATGAAAAATGAGCATCGAAATAAAAATAAAACTCTTCTTTCATAATACAACTGAAGTATACCTTGCCTTTAAATTTCAACATTTTGACACTTTTTTCAATGGTTAAAGTTTTCTTAAATATAATTAACACTCATTGCCTTAAAAATTTGCGCAACAAGAGATAATTGTGGAATCGTAATGAAACGTGTCATGAAGGTGCATGTTGAGTAGATATGCAAATGATTAGAAAAGCAGTGCGATTGCGCCTTGCGTGATGCCATTAGAGGGCATTGAACTTTATTTTCCTTGGAGTATATAACAGGAAATCAGAGTTTGTTTGAGTGAACATAATCCATTGCAAAGAAAACGCTGAGGCAGACATGTCGTTACGCCGCCATTGAAGACAACACGAGCATCTGTCAGAGTTCGAGAGAGGAAGAGTCATGGGGATGATGGAAGCTAGGTGGTCAGCTCGGCAAGTAGCTCGTCAATTAGGCCGTTCTGATTTGACTGAGAGGAGGTGTTGGGACCAGTGGACAGAAAAAACGTCCTTTACACAGTGACCAGGCTCGGTACGTGCTCGACAGACTAGTCGCCAAGAAGATCATCACATCACACGACACTCAAGCGTAGAGTCGACTGCCTCATTGGCCGCTGTCCAAACACCCTCAACACCTTCACTACGGGCGCCTGTGTCTTACCAAATCATCGCAAGGCACCTTGCAGATATGGTATCGCAGAGGCCATTACATGTGCTGTCAATTACACCCACCCCAACCCTTCCGTTTAGCGTGGTGAACGACGGGATTGGACTACAACGGAATGGAAACAGGTCATCTTCAGCGACGAGTCTAGATTGTATTTGAGCAGTGATGGCAGTCGTGTTCGAGTGTGGAAGCCCCGTGATAAATGCCTCAATCCCGCCTTTGCTTTACAGCGACACACCCCTTCCAAAACTGGTGTGATCATATGGGGTGTCCTCAGAAGCGCACACATGAATTTTTCAAGGGTGGAGGTCTGGGGTCGAAAGTTCACCATTCTTGTATCATGCTCCTTTTGATTTTATCGATTTTCGGGAACAAAACACAGTAAAAACTAATTTTTGAATAAATAATTAGCATTAATTAATAAAATTAATCATTAATAACAAATAATTAATTAAATTTTACGTATTATATACTTAGAATTTTAATCGGAAAAAAATCAAGGGCTTTGAGGGGGGTTCGGACCCCCATGACCCCCCCTTGTGTGCGCCACTAGGTGTCATTACTTACGATACATGGTAATCTCTTATATTGATACTTGGTACAATGACAGCCCAGTGGTACGGCCATGACCCTCCTTTAGTCACATTTGTTGCCACTCATGGCAGGGCTCCCAGGAGCCATTTTTCAAAAAGACAATGCTCGGCTACATACAGCAAGGATATCAGAAGATTACTTCCGCCTCATTACCACCCTTCCCTGGCCTTCTAGATCCCCAGATTTGTCACCAATCTAAAATATCTGGATTCTTTTGGAATGGTAAGCTGGACAGCCTCCGAGTTTGGCTGAGGAAGAGATGCCTTTACTGAAACTGTGGAACAAAATATCTCAGAACATCATACTGAACTTGTATGCTTCAATGCCTACTCGTATCGCATCTTTCATTCACGCTAGAGGCGGTCCAACCGAGTACTAAGACTTCCGTTCATTTGTACTTTTTTCTGAAATGAATGATCCTTTTTCTTGATTTTCTTTTCAATTACTTCAGCGTTTCTCAAACTGTGGAGCGCACCCCCTTTGGGGAGTGTGATAACTCTGCGAAGGGGGCGCAAGTATATTGAAAAAAAAAAAGATTATTTTTTAAAAATTACTAATTTACTAAAAGTAAAACAAAACAAAATACATTCTGACATAATAAAAAATAAAATACACATTTATACTGATATAATACACCTATAAATGTATCAGTACTGCACAATGTATTTTATAATTAATTTAACAATTCTAAGTTAAGACCAAGTATAATAATTACCAGTGCCCCCATGTTCTGATCACATACAAAATTATATACAAAAATTAATACTCATCTTGATAATTTGTATGGTTTATAATTAATCTCTTAACTGTCGATTAAAAGCTACGTGATTCTCGCCCCAATGCCACCGTTTTCCCCGTAGGCCTGCATACGTGATGTATGGGGGCGGGAGGGGAAGAAAAGGAATAAAAATAAGTAAATCCTCTGAACTTACATCCTTCTCGAACACTCTGTCAAGGTTCTTTTATTGCATTCCAAAGCTTTTTGAATAATATTATTATGGATATCAGTGCACAGAAAATATTGTATTTCGGACAGACGTATATGTACGTCCTTGGAAAATAACGCTTTAGTTGAGCTAGACGTTTATATACGCCGGTTGCATTGAACGTGTTTAAGTCGTATTTTAGCTTTAGCATCAAAGTATAGTATTTTTGAATTCAATACATTGTTATTGAATGGTGGGGAGGCTATGAAAATTAGGATTGAATATTGGGTCGCAAACATTGAAAATTTGAGAAACACTGAATTACTTATATCAAAATACATATGTAAAATTTCGTTTCATTCTTGGTGCGCAAATTTTTATGGCAATGAGTATATTTCGAGCAGCAGAGGAAAACTAATGCATTGCTATTACACACAGCTCACACTTCTAAGAAAATACATGATCTTACCCCCTTAACTGACGAGGAAAATTTACAAAATTCACCCCCAGTGCCACCGTTTTTTCCACAGGTGAGCGTTGTTACGCGGTTTGTTGAGGGAAAAGGAAACGCGTGTTTTTTCTAGTAACAATTTTTTACGTTTACTTAAAAAAAGAAAAGTAAAGGATAAAATAATAAAATGGAAATAACATTTTAGTCTCAAGAATTACAATATAATAAAAAATAAATTGTAACTTATCTGTTCTGTGAAGTATCCTGAAACATGGTTCATCACGTAAACCATTATCATATTCAATGCATTCGTACAAAAAAAATTTAAAAAATAATATTACGTACGGTAAGCAAAATGACATCAAATGAAGAATAGAAGAGAGCACACTGAAACGGGGAAAAAACTGCTTAGCTATGAGTTTCATCGTTCCTTGCGAATTCCTTCCCTACCCCTTCTCCGAAGTAAGTAAATTCTTTAGAAACACTGTCCATGTCATGCTATTGTATTCCAAAGTCATGGCACTAGTTTTAAAAACAGCGTTACAATACAAAAAGTCCTGCTTTGGAAGAACGAGTATACACGTCCCGGGCACTAAAGGCCCCAACTCAGCAGGACGTGTATACACGCCTGTGGCACTTAAAGGGTTAATGAAATGAACAAAACATTCTATCAGTAAATAAAAGAAAATATCCATGCTCTAAAATGGTGCAGGAAACAGAAGAAACTTCGCATGGGAATCAACATTCACGAAGTCAAAAACCTTAAAAAAAAGGATATATGTACATGAGTAAGATTTTATACAGGGTGTATCAGTACAGCGATTACAAACTTTCAGGACAAATATACCCCTAGAAAACACATAGGATTGCAAAGTATGAGGGACGTTTCTTGCGCGGTTATGACCGCATAAAACACAAGACAGACAGGACACGAATAAGAGGAGAAAATATGTTTATTATCCTAAGAACAGCAAACAAGTAAGGAAAAAAGAACGTTAAAGGGACAATAGGGGTGCATATTGTTAGTATGCAGGATCCGTCAGATGATGATGATGATTGAATATTAACGTCGCACTGTTCAGCTACACGAGGGCTTTTGGCGACGGACCACGTAATTTTGAACCATGGTCAAGTGACGTGGACGACACCTGAGCTGGCACCTCCCTCTCCTAACTACCACACCACACCAACGGGAGGACGTTTCAGCTCTCGACAGATTTAACGTGCATCGCTGCCCTACACGGCGGGTCTTTAGTGGTACTGGGCTCGAACCCGTGACAAAGCAAGCCACGGTCCGATACCTATACCACTCGGCTACCGCGGCCGCAGGATCCGTCAGACGGACATATGAGAAATCCAGACATGGCTGGTGATAGTATGCATTCTGGTGCAATAGGTTCTAATCGGGCTTCCACTAATCCTCTTCGGTAAAATATTCTTCTTAACTGTGATTTTAATTTAAAAACCACTTTACTTAGAGATGACTTGATTTTATGTAAGTTCAAGCTTTTATTTAAGTGCTGGTCGTGGAGCAAACAACAATGGTTGAAAATTGATTCTAACAAGGAGAGGGCACGACTAAAAGGAAATTCATTTGTGGTCGAGATTTGGTGTAATTTTAGTACTCCTTTAGGGTGTTCAACCCTTATGTTCAACCCTTAATGTAATTCCGTCGAATGGGCAGTCAGTTCGGAGAAAAAGTCTTCGAAATTCATGCTTAGCTTTTACACAATTAAATTTCAGTTTCCCTCAACTATTTCGTAGCTTGGTTGATATATCGTCTGCATACTAAGCGCGAGGTCTGGGTTCAATGCATCGGTCAATTTTTTTTTCATTTCCCTTAATTATTTGTAAAATTAAATAAACTTATTTATGAAAGGTTTATTAAATATTAAATGATATTTTATGTCATTATTTTGTACTTTATAAAGTGAAAACATTTAAATAAATTTATTATTTAAATTATTTATTATTAATATTTTTTAAATATTTATTAATTAAACTTATTAATAATTAAAATTATTTAAAATAATTATTATTTAAAGTAGATTTTAATTAAAATAATAAATACTTATAAAATTAATTAAAAAATTTATTTTTTATAAGAATTATTATTAAAAAGAATTATTAAAATTATTAATTTATTATTAAAATCATTATTGAAATAAATTATTAATTTTTTAAATATTATTTAAATAAACTTTTTCAAATTATTTAAATGTATTTAAAAATGACTTATTAAATATTTTATAAAATTATAAAATAATTAAATTAATAATATATAAAAGGACATATTTTTTATTATATTAATTATAAAATAGTTAATTTAATAATATAATATACTTTATATAAATTATTTTATAGTATATATAATATTTTATTTATAGTATATATTTTATTTCACACTATAAAACTACTTGGAACTAATTTTTATGTATAATATCATTTAATATTTATTATATATTTTATTATAAATATTATTTATTAATATAAAAATGTATATTTATATAAAATTTAATATAAATATTTATATAGTTACAGTGCTTTTTTTACATTATAAAATACAAAATAATTACATAAAATATCATTTAATCTTTAATAAACATTTCATAAATAAGTTTATTTAATTTTAAATACAATTAAATGAAATGAAAAAAAAATTGACCGATGAATCGAACCCAGACCTCATGCATAGTATGAAGACGATATATCAGCCAAGCTACGAAATCGTTGCAGGAAACTGAAATTTAATTGTATAAAAGCTAAGCATGAATTTCGAAGGGTTTTTTTCTCCAAATTGACTGGCCATTCGACGGAATTACATTGAGGGTTGAACACTCTAAAGGAGTACTACTATTACACCAAGTCTCGACCCCTAATGAATTTCCTTAGTCGTGCCCTCTCTTTGTAAGAAAAAAGCATAGTGTGAGCGAGCGGTGGTCGCACTTAAAATAATTCACTACAGATGGAAGGGGTCAGCGAAACGGAAGTCGTCCACCTTATGGCGGACGATTAAGCAAGTGTTGCAGCAAGAGCGTTCATGGGAATAGATAATTGCTCAGATTTATATTATAAGATTAATAAGTTTGATTGCTCCTCAGTTTTAGTTACTAGAAAGCCTTCACAGTTATTTTCATAAAGTCTAACATGTGTTAAAAGAAATAAAAGTGCTTAGCTTGAAAAATGTCTGATTCTTACTCGAACCTCCTCATACTCGTGATCGATAATTCGTGACACTGGTAACATGATTGTTCTGTACCGCATCCAGCACAGTCCCCTCGTTGATGGCGTTCATACGCTCGCGTTCCTGTGCATGCACGATGAAGGATCCGCTTTCGGACTATCTCTGGTGCAAACGTGCAAAGAAGGCGTGCCTGGGGTAGCATTTGGTGTGCAACCGTATTGCGGCTCCACCATTGCAATCAGCGATCCCGTATGCCAAATGCATTTCAGCGAACTTGTAGTTAATGTAACGTTTCATCCTACTACCGCTTTATCGTTTCTCAAACTAGCCATTGTAGAGGGGCTGTTGCACGTTAAAAATGTAGAGGTTCGAGTAAGTGTTCATTAATGTCGCCATCTGAAGCAACACAGGACTATTGGGGTGACTGTCCTCGTAATTTTTTACCTCGGTCACTTGGACGACACCTTAGCTACATCCCCTAGATCAGCGTTTCTCAAACTGTGGGTCGCGCCCCCTAGGCGGGCGTGATACCTCTACGAGGGGGCGCTGAGCATATTGAAAAGTCGAAAAGAAAAGATTATTTAAAATATATTATTTTGCCGATAGTAAGCAAACAAAATACATTCTGACATAATTAAAAAAAAATTTAAAAAATGCACATTTACTCTGATATAATACACTTAAAAATGTATCAGTATTGCATAATGTATTTTATAACTAATTTAACAATGCTAAGTTATGAACAAGTTTTTAATAATTTCCAATGAACCAATAGCCTTGTCATATATAAAATTGCATTCAAACATTAACGTTTATCTGGATAATTTGTACGGTTTATAATTAATCCTTTAACTGCCGATTAAAAATTACTTGATTTCCTCCTCAATTGCCACCATTTTCCGCGTAGGTGCGCGTATGTAATGTATTGGGGGAGGGGGGATAAGGAATATATATAAATAAGAAAATTATCTGAAATAAGTAAATCCTTCGCAAACACTGGCAAGATAATTTTATTGCATTCCAAAGCCTTCGGAATAATTTTATGGATAGCAGTGCATAGAAAAATATCATACTTCGGAAAGACGTCTATATACGTCCGGGGCAATTAACACTTTGGCTTAGCGTGACGTTTATATACGCCGGTGGCACTTAAAATGTTAAAATAGTATTGCAGCTTTAACGTCAAAGTATAGTAATATTGAATTCAATAAACTGTTTTTCTATGGAAAGGGGACACAAAGAAAATTATGATAGAATATTGGGTCGCAAATGCTGAAAGTTTGAGAAGCGCTGCGTTAGGTGAAATGAAACTTCCTAGCGAACGCGGCAGCTAAAACCACTAGTGAGCATGCACCATCCTCATATGCTTCGGTTTTCGCAGCAGCCTCTATTGCGTACTCAAACCAAAAACCAGTATTTTTCCGGTACTAAGAATGATAAACATGTTTTCTCCTTTTATTCTTGCCCTGTCTTTCCTGTGTTTTGTGTCGTCACTACCGCGTCAGGAAAGCCTTTTGCAACAACGCATTCATATGTGGTTTCTCATTGACTTGGTGTAATCTGTCTGTCCCGAAACTTTGTAACCGCTGTAATACACCTTGTAGAAGTTTCTTTTTTTAAACTACCTCAGAGTTGTAACACTCAGTTAGGTTTTGTGTTAAGAAAAGATGATTTCTGAATGTCACAACAATGTCATTTACCAGAACCCATGGCTTTAGGTGAATAATCGACTGAACTGAATCTGCGCAAACATAAAAATGTTTAGCGAACTGTAGGAGTGAGAAAAAGTATCATTTCAATGTTGTGGAATCAAGTCCAATATAAACTATTTTTTCCATTATAACCTATTTACAACCATTTCACTAACAGTTTAAGTAGCAATAATAGATTTCAATTTGAGGAATAAATTGTTGTTCGTAGAGTTCTCCAAGATTCAGAATTAAATATCTGTTTCTACAGTTAAGAAGAATTTAACAAAGCATTTTTTAAATTCAATAAATGGTTAGGTTTATAGGCGCAATTATAACAGTGTCCGATCAATAAAGCTATAAATCAGTGAAAATATTAATATGCGTAATATACAAATATAAAAATTTGTGAATGCAATATTATTGACATCAGCTTACGTGTTTGCATAACTGTATAAAAATAGTTTATAATTTTCATTATTTATTAATATGATCCATTCATTTTACTGTAAGTTTGAATTATTCTTGTAAGAACAAATATATACTTGTCTTAAATATTTTTGTCAATTCATTCAAAAATTTACATGAATATTAAAGTACGTAAAATCCCATTTCTACTCCTTAAAAGTACTTAAATGTGATTATTTCAACATATACAATCATTTGGGCACCTTTCAATTCATTGTAGTACTTAAAATACATAGTTTATTACCCGTAGTAATGTGTATTTCGCTTTTTATTCTCAATATACTTAATAATTATATATTTAAAAAATCGGTCCTCATGATTAAGAAATTTACTAAGTGACAGTTATATAAAAGTTCCATTATATATAAAAATTCAAAACGAAGGTTAACGACGATTGAAGGTTAATCAATTTTGAATCACGGTCAGTGACAAAGATGACACCCCAGCTGGCATCTCCCTCTCCTAACTACCTCACCAACGGGAGGGCATTAAGTCTCGACATATTTGACACGCGTCCGGTCCCTTCTACCCTGTTGGTGTTCAATGGCGCCATGACTTGAACCCGTGACGATAATCCCACAGGTAATTGATTAAGTATTTAAATAAAAGACAATTCTCATACGTTTTGAAACACCCTGCTTACCTGTTGTTTTCTCTGCAATGATACTCCCCTTGCAGGCAAAATTGAGTTTTAGAAGGAAAGTTTACTTTTTAGCATCAACATGGAAAATTAGACCTTGACAACCCCAGAAGATGTGACCAGGTTTTCCTGATTGCATGTTTTATCGTCCATGATGACGAATTTGACAAAAAATGATATTGCCAAGGAGCCATCGAGAAATCGTTGGGATAGACCCTTCTGTAAATTTTTATGTCATATAAAGGTCGGTGGAAGTCAGAAGTTAATCAATCAGTCGAGATCCCAATCTGTTTGTGTATTGACTATGAAAAGATAGAGAGAATTTATTTGTCCGAGTTTTTTCCTGCTAGTGGAACTTTCCAGAGATGCATTTATGGAGCGCTATAAAGAATTTTATATTTTGAGTGCGTTTTTGCATGACTGTAAATCATCAGTTATAATATTTCCTTATGCATATACGTCAATTGGTCGTCGTGGAGCCCCATTTCTTCGTTCTTGTCTATTAATTAAATCTGTTATTATTCAAGGAGTTTGAGTCTTCGGCTGTTTTTCCTCTACAGAAATTAGCAACCGTATTTATCATTTAATTTAATTTTTCAAAAATATAGGAATTGTTGTCGAACTTTATTTTATAATTTTTGGATTCAAAGATATTAACAAAAGCAACACCAAAAAAAAAAAACATGACTTATAAAAATATTTGTGTGTGTATTATGTTTTTAAACTTTAAAAACCAAGATCATAAAAGTAATGAATATTTGAGCAAATATTTATTTAGTCTATTTGTTAAATCTTTAACCACACATATAAGAGCTTTAAATTCAATTTTTAAGCAAACAACTTGTAAATGAAACAGTTACGTAAACGCTTTTTCACACGCTGTTATACATTTATTAAACATTTTATTCATTAATGTATTCTTTGCCTTATCTATTAAACTTTTAAGAAAAACCAACTTGTTCAATGAAGCTAAAATATAATTCATTAATTGAGTAGCAAAGCAATTCTCGCAACATTGTTTAAGATTATTACTCGACAAGTAATAAAAATTACGAGTTATATACAAATGATATGATAGCAAAATTAATTAAAAATATTTATATTTTTTTATTGAAATTCTGATATTACATAATATTGCTCAAGGAAATCATTGTAAAGATTAAAAATATATTTTTAACTTTCCATAAAAAGAATCACTTTATATAAGTTCCAAATATATTTATTTGAAATTAATCGTATTATACGATGTGAAAATAATTAAAAACTTATTTGTCTATAAGAAGCCAAAACTGTCTTAAAAGAACTTTTTAAAATAATTCTTTGATTTGATATTAAATTAAATTATTATTAGAAGAAAATAAAGCTCCTATATAAAGGGTGTTTTTTTAGAGGTATAGAACTTTAAATTGCAATAAAACAACGATGTATTATTCGATTGACATGAATTTTTTTTATTCGAAAGATAATCTTGTGGCATTACATTTTAAATATGATTTCTGGCATAGGACTGCCACGGCTGGCTCGGTGTAGTCAATTCCAATTTTCGATGAATTTTTCAACATTTGTGGCCGTATATCGGCAATAACACGGCGAATGTTGTCTTATGGTCAAGCGTTTTGGCTTATCCGCATACACCAATGACTTTACACAGACCCACAGAAAATAGTCTAGCGGTGTTAAATCACAAGATCTTGGAGGCCAATTCACAGGTCCAAAAAGTTAGGCGGTCACCAAACGTGTCTTTCAATAAATCGATTGTGGCACGAGCTGTGTGACATGATGCACCGCCTTGTTGAAACCACAACTCCTGGACATCATGATTGTTCAATTCAGGAATGAAAAAGTTAGTAATCATGGCTCTATACCGATCACCATTGACTGTAACGTTGTGGCCTTCATCGTTTTTGAAGAAGGATTCCACCAGCCCATAAAGCGCACCAAACAGTCAGTTTTTCTGGATGTCACGGTGTTTCGACATACACTTGTGGATTAGCTTCACTCGAAATGCGGCAGTTTTGTTTGTTGACGTAGCCATTCAACCAGAAGTGCGCTTCATCGCTGAGCAAAATTCGCTTATGAAAATCGACCATTATTTTCGAAATAAAACTGCACAATTTGAAAGCGTTGTTCAAGCGTGAGTCTATTCATGATGAATTGCCAAACCAAACTGAGAATAAATCACTTGACAGCTGTTAAATCGGTCGCCATCTTGGAAAGTAATGCCAACTTAAACTTGTATACCTGGAAAAAAACACTCTGTATATTTAGAGCAGTGCTTCTTAAACTTTCAATACTAGCGACCCACTTTGCAATCATAATTTTTCTCGCGCCTCCTTATACAGTAATAATGTATTGAATGCAATAATAATGCACTTTGACGCTAAAGCTACAAAACGATCTTAATTATAAACCGTACAAATTAATAAGATATGTATATTAAATTTTATGTATGTAACTTTTAAGTAATATATATTTTATTTTTCTTTCTCGAATTTTTAAATTCACTGCAAGACAAGCCCATGTAAGTCGCTAATACTTATTAAACTTGCGCTTAATTTAGTATTAATAAATTAGTTATAAAATACCATCTGCAGCACTAAAACATTAATTTTATACTGTCTCTGAAGTACCTGCTCTTCGAGCGAGTTAATTTTTTAAAAACTAAAACATTCGTGATAAATAGCTGAATTGTCAGGAGGGTAAACCCAAATGCGCCACAATGTTTACGAAAATGTAAAATGATATTTTAAAATGAACGCTCATATTATAATTAATTTTAAGTGAACTGTAATTTTAAGTGAACTGTAATTTTAAGCCTCACAGAATTAGCATTTAAAATTAATGTTAAACAATGAAAAATAATATAAAATTCGAATGGAGAATAATAGCGTTATTTTTTATATTTAAAGCGAGAAGACTTCAAAATGTTTTATCCCGGTGGCAGACACGCACTCGATATTAGCATTAATGGTCACGCGGGGTGATTGAGTAACCCCAATCCTTTTTTTTATAATTATTTTATTGTACATGATACAAATTGTGTGTTTCTAGTGAATAATTTAATTAAGAGAAAGTAAACTTACATACTTTCAAGGAATTTTCACTTTTTCTTTGGTAACAAATAAACAATTTTGCCAGAATTAATGATTTCGTGATCTGTGTGTCCCGCGTTACTACTTCCGAGTTAAAAGTGTATTCATTATGATAATATGTATGTTACTGCTAAAAGAATTGTGTAAAACGTTTTTCATAATGCTTTATATGTTTGAGAATACTCATAAAAATAAGTCTTGGCCAAGTAATTCTTCAAAATGTTCTCCTTGGTTTTCGAAATATAAAACTTTTTTACATGGAAAAAGCGCAATAGAGAAATACATTACTTACAACTTTCCTAAATGAGAAACAAACACATAATAGAGGGGTCATAACTAACTGTACCAATAACTTAGAAGGTCAAATGGATTATCAGCAAACACAGATTACAGCTAATTGTGCAGTATTTCAAAAATTTACAGTGATGAATTTTTGAATGTTTCCCCTAAATGTTTTCAATTCTGGGTCTGGGATTCGTTTTTTTTTCTGAAAGAGTTGTATTTTAGGTTTAAAAAGAATGCACGTAATAAAAAATCTCTCATCATGGGATTACAGCAAATCAAATAAAAGTTTTTTTATTTGGTTATAGGATCAAAGATAGCTAATTAGGTATTGAAGAAGTTTTTATTTTTTTAAAGACTTATATCGCCTATAAATTATTTTACAGTTAAAGTGCATTTTTTGTTGTATCTGAAAGTATTTTGTTTTAATTCATTTTAGTAAGTAAATTAATTATTTTTTAAATCTTTTATTTTCGATATGCTCGTGCCAATCTCGTAAGGTTACTGCGCCCCCTTAGAGGGCGCACCCCACAGTTTGAGAAACACTGATTTAGAGAGTACTGTTTAATATAAATATTTCTTTCTTAGATTGTTCTAATGTATGTGTGTACATTGATACGTTTCTATTCTATGCAAAGATATTATGATAAATATGTGTGTGTTTTCAATAATTAAAACAATATAAGCGGGCACATATACTCATACACACACTCACACGCACGCACACACATAGATATAGATATGTAAGTGGAGAAAGAGGACGTTTGCAGAGATACGAATATTAAAAAAAGAGACATTGAAAGGAAAATAAACTTTTTACAGAGGCTTCACCAAACTTTTCTTTACTGAAAAACTGACAGAAAAATAATCAAAATTATTTTCATCAACAGTAATTATAAGCTTGATATTTACAATGGTATGCCTGGAAGGTATTATTAACGATGAAAGTCAATATATCTTTTGCCACACCGCTGATCTGGTGTAACTGTAGGATCACGTCAATTGGATTTGAGCTTTTGGCGGGATGGGATGCTTTACTCATGACAAAAAGGCCGCGTACTAGGTGTGACCCCCCCTAAAAAAACCAGACAGGTCCAATAAATCATTGTACTTACAGAATAGGTCCTCCATGACAGTATCATCTTTAAAATAGTTCCCTTCAGCATTCACACACTTCTGCATTCGGGGCTGCCATTGCTGGTAACAGCTCTGGAACAAGTTTTTGGAAGGCCCTTCCGAAGATTCTCCGCTTTTACCTGAACCACTTCAACTGAGGTAATATCAGTTCCTTTTAAGCAAGATTTAACTGTAGGAAATAAAAAGCGCCACATGGGGCCAAATCAGGTGAATAAGGAGGATACCCCCATCACAGTAATGTTTTTGCTGTTCAGAAATTGCTTAACAAATATGGCCGTTTGAGCGGGAATATTGTCTTGGTGCAACAGTTCTTCATCACTCCCCAATTCTGGCCTTTCCCCCCCATAATTTTTCAACGAAGTCTTTTTAGTACTTTAATGTAGTTGTGTTGATTAACAGTCTGACCACTGATATGACATAGAACTCACTCATATGACGAATTTTGGAAATGTTTTAGTCTTTTATCGCTGACCTTTGGCACCCAGCAGGTTCATCACCTTCCACACTGACCCTTTCCTCTGAAAAACTCTTATACCATTCCAACACATGTGCACGAGACAAAGTTTCACTTCCATAAGCCTCGGTTGATATTTGAAATGTTTTCGTGGCTAATTCCTTAAATTTGACAAGAAATTTGATGTTGATTCAACATTTTATGGCAGAATGCTGTTTGCACGTGTTCACTCACACACACAATGACGCAATACTCCTATCTGGAGTGATTGACTTAGGCCAGGGGTGGACAAACTTTTCCAGGGTACGGACTACTTCTAATTTGTTCAAGGTGTTGTGATCCACCCAGTGTCGCACGCAAGCGTTAAGGGGTCCACGGGTCCGGACCCTCCCTCATAGCCATTGAATTTTTTTTCCGATTGATTATAATCCCATGTAAAAAGAGCGTAAAATGTAATTAAGTACTTTTTATTAGTATTTTTTATTAATTAATGTTAATTATATTTATTCAGTAATTTATTCTTTGATGTTTGCTGTTCCCTACAATCGACAAAATCTGAAAAAACATATTTGGCTACGTATCGGGAATGGTAGACCTTGGACCCTCCATCCCCCTCCCCCAACCTTATAGAAAATTCTTTGTGTGCGCCACTGGCCAATGTCGAAGGTGTGGTAAGGAAAAGGTTATTATTTTTAATTAATAATAAATACGGAATATGTGTAGTTACCCATTGTAACAATTCTTTTAAAACCGCGTTTAAACCAAAACGAAGACACTAACATAAAATACACTCATGTCCATAAATTAAGGATAATTCAGAATCAAGCAGAAATTAAACTCTAAAATAAAATTTTCAAGATCACACACATGAAGAATATAAATTACAGGGAAACCACCAGATGGCACGGATATACGTTACAATAACGAGAGTGTAACACTGCGAAAAACCGGTTTTAGAATTGAGTAATATATATTTCACTTTTGAATTCACATTTTTCAAAATCACATACTCATACTCGCATTTGTAGAAGCTGTTATTTAAAAATGCCACACATTTGAACAATATGGAGAAAACTCAATTTAATATAATAAATTAATTTAAAAACACAAGTCAACTGCTTTAAGTATTGCACTAACAACAAAAATTAAAAAAGTTTTTATACTGTCTCCCCAATAGAAGAATAAAGGGTTGTCTTCTTTCTCCTCCAAGCAATCTATCATCTTTCGAACTGATCAATTCCTTAACCTTTTAAAAAGTCATTAAATGGTTTACATTTTTCGTGTTATAATGGGGGAGAGCTGAATTGTCAGGAGGCATATTAATATATGAAAATATAATATCAATAACTGTCTAAACATTTCTCCCATTGAATTCACTCTTAATGGATTGAGTAAATTGAGGGTTTAATAAGTTTTGTTTGTTAAAATATTTATTTTAGCAAGACAAGTAAAAGAATGCTACCTACTGGAATTATGAAATGATCCAACGTTTTTTAGGGCGAATTTTTAGCTTCTTGGGCCCGTTTCTCCTGAAGACTCTTTGTGGAAGCAACAGTGGTAACAGTTAAGAGCACAGCATATTTCTGAATAAAAATATCTTCAAATTAAATATTTATGATGGCCAAAAAACACTTAAGACTATTTTAGAAACATTTTTAAAAATTAAATGTTTAAACAATAGGACACATCAAAATAATGAAATTAAAAATTCAGAATATTAGGGAGAAAATAAAAAAAAAAAAAAGGTATCCCACTGCATTTATATTTTTGAAACTTATACAATTTTAGAAGGAATAAAATTTTGCAATCTTACAAATCAAGACTTCTTTTTTTTTAAAAAAAAAAATTTTTTATTTTACCCAGATGATGGTTCAGTTGAACACGCACTAAGCTATTAGCATTAATGGTCACAATGTTTCGCTTGGTGAATGATTGCCGTCACGAATCCTAGACATAAACTGTCCTTTTTTGTTATAATTATTTTATCTGTAAGAAACAATGATACAAATTTTGATGTTTCTAGCTTTTAAAAATAATTTAATTAAATTACCAACATTTTTCAAAACTTGCTCTACATACTTTTGTGAAAAATAGTTATTTTATACATTTTTCTTCTTATTTCTTTTTAATGTTTAAAAATATATTAAACAAATAAACAATATTTGCCAATGAACAAATTGATTTCGTGACTACTGTGGGTCCAGAATTCTAGGCCGCGTTACAAAATTAGTGGCATTTCTTGAGAGTTCAAATCTCCTTCCTTCAAAGGTTTGTATTGCATTATACCTTATGAGGAGATGTATTTTCCTTCAACCACTGTTGCTTCTAAAAATTCTACAGAAGAATCTTCAGTGCCCTGATACTTTAAACGTTTTTCTTTAATATTTTTTCTATGATTTGTCCAATGCCTAATTCTTACTTTTCATAACAGATAAGTCTTGCCCTGAAGTTTTAATTCTTCAAAATGTCGCTGGTGCACCTTGGTTTTAAACCATATAAAACTTGAATTTTACATGGATAAAAGCAGCAATAGCAGTTAAATACATTCCAATTCTCACAAAGTATGAAAAAACTTTCTAAATGAGTAAACAAACTTACATAATAATAGAGGGGTCAAAACTAACTGTACCAATATCTTTAGCCAGGTCAGTTTAATGGAAGGCTTACAGTCATACAACAGGTCTGAACTAACAACCGATTTATTCTATATTTCTGTAAAATATTAATCCTGGATGATCCCTTTTTCTAATTTTGAAAAATATGCTTTAATTTAATTATCTCCCTAATATTAAAGTAGATTTTAGAAGAACAAGGCGGCTCAGAATAATTCATGGAAATATCATGACCAATGTTATTTTTTTTCGTGTTACTTACATCCGATGCATTGAAATATATTGGAAAAATAGTAAGGGAATCATTAATACAAGAATAAGTGATATCGGTATTACAAGGAGGAACAGTGGAATCAGAAGTAGGTACAGAAGAAAAATTAGAAGCTTCAATAAAAGAATTTAAATATTTTTTATTTTGCCAGTTTAGGAATAAAAGTAATTTCATCGTCTCATCATCTAACAAGAAGAAACTTTCTTCATCAATGCCTTCATCTGTTTAAAAAAATATATGCACATCTTAGCCTAAACATATTTTTTAATACAGTTAATAACAGCAAATTTTTGTTGTATTTTCATCAAAGACAAAACATCCATTATGCATTAGTTTTTAAGAACATATTTTCATATATAATGTCTACTTGTAGAAAGGGTAAAAACATTCTTGACATAGATTAACTTTACTAATTAATATTTCTTATTTTGAAGTTTTTGTCAGTTAATTCAAAACTATAAATAAGTTCATTAGGGGCAAAAATATATTTTATGGAGAAATAAATTAATTTGTATGGCTTTTTGGAATGATAGTCAAATTTAAGTAAAAATCCTGAATCTGTTTGATATTAATTTGGATACAATGGGTTATCTAACATCATTACATTGGCCATTAATCATACATAGAGTGCAATTAATTTTACTAACATATTAAACTTATGTAATATTAGAAACAAAGCACTTACTTTCAAAGTTTGACAAATATTCTTCCAGTTTCCACTCTTTGAGCTTTTCTTCAACCAAATCCATTGAGATGATCACTTGGTAAAATAGTAACACTATCTATAATCAATATATAGTCCAAACCCCTCCTTATTTGTACAACATAAATTATGTTTTAATGTGACATACATTGAATTATCATTTAAATTATAAAGTTCTAATGTGTAAAGGTACATAATTAAACAGATTTTTTACTTTTATCAATTTACATTAATTAATGCATATATGGAAATGCTTTTCAAAAAAAGTGTTGTTTCAAATAAATTACATGCTAAATATGCATCATTATCATGTAGAAACAATTCTTTAACAAAGAGAGGCAAGTCATCTACACAACCAATTAATACAGCCATATTTTTAGATATGTACCATTATAACATAAACTATTACATGTAATAACTTCCATTTGGTCAGTTAAACCATCTATTGTACAAAGTAGTTCTTTCTGCTTTGAATTACAAATTGGACATACTTAGATCCCAAAATATTTGTTATACAAGGCATTTTAAAGTTCTTTTTATTAAATATATGTGCCATTTTTATTGGTGACGAACAGCTACAGTTTTAGCAACATTTAAAAAAATAATCACATTTTTTGGAATTATTTTCATCTCAACAGTAATTATAAAGGCCCAAGTTGCCGATAATCCTGGGATAGTGTAGTGCAAAATGCATCTTTGGAGTGAGATGCCTGGAAGAGTTTATTATTAATGTTTTCGCTAATGAAAGTTTCTCAATATATCTTTTGCCACACCGCTGATACAAGTTCCAAAAGCATTGTTGTAGGATACTTTACGTCAAGATCCTCATTAATTTGAGATGCACTTTGGCGGGATTAGGGATCAAGATTTAGTTTCTCTCGTTTTATGACAAACGGGCACATTTACTAGGACCCCCTGTTAAAATTTGATACCGATCATTTAAAACCAGACAATGTTAAAAACTTATCAAAAATATATTGTACAAGATTACAGAATAGGTCCACCAACCTTCCAACAAATATCATCTTTAAAATAGTTTGCCCCTAATTCATTAAAAGGACAGTCGCTTTTAACACCACACATTGCAGTTGTTATATTTTTCTGCATTAACATGTGGGCTGCCATTGCTGGTAAACAGCTCTGGAACAAGCATTTCATTTTTTGAACAAGGCAGAACCTACAACAAAATTGGGAAAAACCCTTCCAAACAACTTGTTCAAAAATTCTAATATTTGCCGCAATTTTATTTACCTGAAATTCAAACCTAAAAGTTGTTTCAAACTGAATAAGTGGTTAATATTCAGTTCCATATTTTTCAACATCTAGGGAATTTAACATTTGTTAAGAAAATAGAACCTAAAGATGCGCCACAGGTAGGGGCCAAATCAGGTGAATACCCCAGTGGATCACTAACTCAACATCATCTATATATAAGTAATGTTTTGCTGTTCAGAAATTCCATCTTGGATACAAACAAATATGGCCGTTTGAGCCGGGAATATTGTCTTGGTGCAACAGTTCTGCAATACTGATGTATTGGCAAGTGTCTCCCCAATCTGTTGAGGAATACCATCTTTCCCCCTTAATTTTTTTCACACGAAGGATCAATATTTTGATTTGTACTTTAAAATTTTGTATTTTGAATTGTGTTGATTAACAGTCTGACCACTGATATGACTAAATTTTGTAAAACTTTTTATTGTTTCTGTTTTTAAATAATTAATGACGACATTTTTGATGTACTAAATGTTTTAATATTTTATCGCTGACTTTTACTACAAACTTCACTGCAATATTGCAGAATATCAGTTTCATTTGTATTCTTGCATTCATTTCTGTATCTTGAAATTTAGGTAAAGAAGACTTGACATACATGGGTTATCTAAATTAATTACTGAAGAATTTGTAAATAGCTGGTTCTGAGAGATATTTAAAGTTTTCCATTATAGTGAAATCTCTGCAAGTGTCGTTCATAATTAAATAGTTTTTAAATGACTGTCTACAAAATTTAGCATAGATAAGTGTTTCAACAGTTCCATATGAGCCTCGGTTGATATTTGGCAGAAAGTGCAAAACATTTTGAACTCTGCTAATTCCTTGAAATATAAAAAAGAGAAAGATTCAGAACTATGTGCAAAACTTAAATTATGAATTGAAATATTAAAAATGATTTAATTTAGAAGCAGAAATTAAATAAGTTCAAATTTGCATTCACGTGTTCATGCAGCATTGGATGCATAAAAATTGCAAAGACAAAAGCACTTGTTATCTAGGAGTGATTGATAAAATCTTCACTGGCTTAAATTAAGGGGTGGACAAACTTTTAGGGTACGCTAAAACTACATTTAACATAAAATTTGTGAAGGTGATTTATATATTCACAGTGTATAAATTTAAACAGCGTTAAATTATTTTTATATTATAAACCAGCCAAAGGCAAATTCAACACGGACCCTCCCTCAGTAATAGCCATTGAATTTTTTCCGATTGATTATAATCCCATGTATAAATAATAAAAATTAGCGTAAATATAAAATTAAATGTATAATTTTATTAGTATTTTAATTAATTAATGTTAAAATTATATTTATTCAGTAATTTATTCTTTGATGTTTGCTGAAATTCCCTACAATCGAACAAAATCTGAAAAAACATTGATTTGAAATGATCAGCGCTACGAACTCTTATTGGAAAATGAGGGAAAGGTAGACCGGAAATTGAATCACAGACCCTGGCGCGAAATCGCCCAAAAAGTTTCTAAAACGTACACTAGCAGAAAAGGAATATTTTTAAATTGACTGCATGATGATTCAAGATTTTCGATTCCGAAAAAATAATAATTTGAAACAAACAAAACAAATGAACCACAATTTTTTTAATGCTGGAATCAGTAATGAAGATTGAAATGTTATTATTTTGATGATTTTATTAATAATAAATATGTTGCTTAAAGTTAAGTTTATTTTATGAATGAATCAAACAAGTTAAACACTAAATTATTAACATTAAATTTATAACATTAACTTTTAAAACCGCGTTTAATTTGGCGTCATTCATAAATACGTAATATTTTGCCAACACTATATAATATTAAAAATAATACTTACTTTCAGTTGTCCAAATATTCATCTCAAAAAAGAACACAAAAATATACGTAACTTAAAACAGAATCGTAGTCAACAAATTAAACTCTATAAATATAAAATTTTCGAAACATTTTAAAAGACTAAGTTTGTTGTTGAATTTAAATTTTTTCAATCTTGAAGAAATATATAATACTATTAAATTAATTTGCTATAGAGTGTTAAATAACCATTTTTTCCAGATCGTATTCGATTAAGATAGTACGTTACAATAACGTCTTTGAGAGTGTAAGAAGAGAGGGAAGAATATAAGGAATGGTGGCAAGAAGTAAAATTGTTCACAAGCGCTTTAAAAAGCATTTCAGTGCAATAACCGCATAGTTATGGCAAAAGGAAGCATTTGGATGATTTTTTATGTGGTAGAATTATTAGACGACTGGAATGTGGACGTACCCAGCTGGAAGTATAAGAGGAACTTGGAATCGCCCAGAGTGTCATCTCAAGGCTTTAGCAACGATTTCAAGATGATGGTAATGTGAGTAGATGTTACAGCACAGGTCACGCACGAGTTAAAACGCCGAATGAGGACCGGTGTTTGGCAGATAATGCCAAAAGAAATAGACGGAACACATCATCAGACCTGTCTCGTCAGCTCTCTTCAGCTACCGGTACGACAGTTTCAAGGCAGACCGTGTACAGACGCTTAGGGCACATTGGTCTATATGCTCGCATGCCTGTCAGATGTGTTCCACTTACTGCAACTCACTGTCGCCTGCGATTAACCTGGAGTATAGAGCATGCATTGTGGACACCACAACAGTGGTCTTGTGTGATGTTTTCCGACGAGTCCAGGTTTAGTTTGCTGTCTGATTCTCGCCGGACTTTAATATGGAGAGCGCCAGGTACCCGTTACCACCAAAAGAACACCATTGAACGACACCGTTACGGTGGTGCAGGATGGCTCATTTGGGGAGGAATTATTCTTGGTTCCAGAACTGACCTGCATGTTCAGAGTGTAACGTTGACAGGCCACATCTATCGGGATGTCATTTTCGAATAACACGTACATTTGTTTCTGCGCGCCATGGGTGCTGAATTTCTGTTTATGGATGACAACGCCCGTCCTCACCAGGCAAACATTGTAGACGAATGCCTTCAATGGGAGGATATCACCCGTATGGATTGTCCAGCATACTCAGCGGACTTGAATCCAATAGAGCATGTGTGGGATTTGCTTGGCCGACGAATTGCAGCCCGTCAACCCCCTCCCACCTGTCTACCGGAACTTCGGAGGGCATTGCTTGATGAGTGGTGTCATATTCCCCAAGATCAGATTGATAATTTGATACTTAGCATGCCTAGGCGCTGTAAGGCCTGTATTACATCGCCCGGGAGACATACTCCGTATTAACCATCATACTAACCATGCTATACTGTTTTTATAAATAGGTTCTTTTTTGAAATTTGCTCCAGGGAGTAAAAATCGCAATTTTTATTAATTATGTCAAACATATAGCATCTTTTTTGCTCTTTACCTTTTGTTTAATAAATAGACCTTACAAGTAAGTCAAATTGGTTTTGCTTCTGTCTTTTTCTTTGCTGAACTTCATTATCCTTAATTTATGGAAATGAGTGTAATAGCCACAAAAATAATAATATGAAAAGATGCATTTATTATGAAACAATTTAAAATACACTAAAAAGTAAAATAATTTTATCTAAAGTTAGTTTTCGTTGTTATAGTCAGTAGAAGACTTAAAGTCTGCGTTCTGTCAGCCAATCTTGAATTTTCCGTATTAAATTACTACCTGCTAAAATCTTCAGGCGGTAAACCTAAATTACCCTGACCGTCCACCGGTCGATCGCGATTGACGAAATGCCCAACCCGGATTCAGGCCATTGACCAAATGGATAGAGGAGGTGCGTGGGATGACGTCACCAAAGCAGTTGTTGCCAACTCCACTCTTTTTTCAAGCTAAATAGTCTCGTTTTTGTGTGTATCACACATTGTGCTCTAACGTACCATTTATCTCCAGACTAATACGAATGTCACGGTTTGGGTACAAGGGCTTCAGACTGGTTGATCACTTCAGCTACCCGGACCACTAGACTTAGAGAGCTTAAATTGCTTCTTACTAAATATCTGAAGATTTTATGAACTTTCATTTTGGTTACTTTATTGAGAAACTCGCCACGTAACTATTTTTGGACCTGTCTTCGTAAGAGGAATGCCTGGTAATTTATATTGTACAACCATCATTCCCTCATTACTGCCATGTTTTCATTATTGTAGTTGACGCAAAAATTTTAGAAGCTTATTATAAGCTTTCCAGTAAGAAAGCACCTTCGACAATATTATCCAGTAAGAAAGCACCTTTGACAATCTTATATGTAAACAATTATTCTTGATATGCCTCTTTTTGCATGTTTATGCATTCATGCGCCATCCCTGCTGGTACATTTCTATGTAAAAAATGCTTCTTTTAGTGAGCCTAAACACCATTTTAAGTTTGTTCCATGATTTTAGAATCACAATACGCACATATGTAGAATATATACACTGGTGTGCAAAAATTAAGGACGAGACGGTTTTTTCAATATAACTTTGTACAAAAGCTTTCCAAATCAACACATTTAATACCGTAAGATCCCCAATACGTAAGGACATGTGTAATGTAAGCAACACTTACTAAAAGAGAAATCAGAGGGATAAAAAGAAGCTTGATTGAAAAAGTAGCATGGAGCGCAATGCGACTGAAGGCCGAAACATCTCGGTGTCCAGCAAGAAACATCCGGTCTTTAGTAAGGGATATGATCTCCCCTGACTGCTAGGCAGGTTTCACAGCGTCTGCCCATGCTGAGAATGAGGGTGTCAATGAGTTGTTGAGGCATTGCTGCCCATTTGTCTTGCAGCGCCAATCGAAGCTCCCGAATCGTTATTGGTGGTAAGGTACGAGCTGCCAAGCGTCTGCCTAGAAAATCCCATACATGCTCGACGGGATTGAAATTCGGAGATCGTGCCGGCCAATCCATACGTTCAATATCCTCACTCTCTAAGAGCTGTTTGGCAGCTACTGTGCGATGACATGGTGCATTGTCGTCCATGAAAAGTAACTGCAGACCCATAGCGCCTCTAAAAAGACGCACATATGGAAGAAGAATCTCGTTACAATAACGGGTCCCGTTGACTGAACCTGCGTCGAAGATGTGAAGGTCTGTAAGACTACCAAGCATGATGCCTCCCCAAACGAGAACACCGCGACCTCCATACCTGTCCCTTTCAATGATGTTCGAGGGATGATTGCGGCTTCCCCGCTCTCTCCAGATGAGTATGCGATGAGAATCGCTACTCAAACTGAATCTGCTCTCATGTGTAAAGAGTACTCGTCTCCATTCATTGTCTCTCCAATTCCGGAGTTCCCGGCACTACATAGAACGCCTTCTCCGATGGGCAGGCGTTAAAGGTACACACCGTACAGGGCGTCGTGCAAACAGACCACCACCGTGCAGTTTTCTGGCCACGGTAAAACACGATATCGGTCGTCCAGTCGCCTGTGTCGTGTGTCTAGCGATTTCTCCCGCTGTCTGCCGCCTGTTTCTTCTGGCCTGTAAGACAATGTACCGGTCATCTGCGGGTGTGGTTCCTCGTGGACGACTACAACTGAACCCCCGGATAGCTGTTCCTGTAGTTTGAAATTGTCTCCAAAGTCGTGAAACGATGCTGTGAGCAATTCTGAACTCTGCAGCCACACTTGTCACACTGCGGCCTTCCTCCAACTTCTCCCAATGATTCGACCTCGGGTAAAAGCATCCAGATGTTGTCTAACAGATTGATTATTCGCCATTTCTCTCTGAGGCAGCAACTCGGTGTTATTTTAACTGCTATATGGCGTGCAATCTCTTTGCCAGAAATACTGATCTTACACCGACAACATGCTTTATACTACTCAGACACTCCCCCATTACGTCTACCTGCATATCTGCGCATGTGCTACCGTACATCACCTTACTTAATCTCCTGATTTGTCTTTCTGAACGCTCTGCCTCTTCGTTCAGCTGATATGCTAATTTTTCGACTTCGTCCTTAATTTTTGCACACCAGTGTACATTAACACAAGGACAATTCTTTTTTTTTAAAAATTGTAAATTCGATGAGTTGTATAACAATTTGCGTATGAATGGTATGTTTCCCATTCCTTAAACTACCACAAGTTATTCTAAAATTTTCTTTTGCACAATTTTTACGTTTGAGATCCTGTCACTTCCCCGCATGCGCTTCTAGGGAGTCTAATCGAGTCCTTCTCTCAATTTTTTTATTTGGAAAGCGTAGTTGTCCTATTGTATAAATTATGCTTTTTAAAATAAAAACCTTTAATTTCAAATATTTGTATTTGTATTTCTGTAAAATACAAAATACTACTCCAACTTTACCTACTGCATGTAGGAAAGCATTGTTAACATATTGAATGTAGTTTCAGAGGAATACCTATCACATAAATTACTTGTGAGGCTGTAACATATTAAGCTGATAATTTTCAGCATTAAATGATGTTTTTATAAAGATACTTGACTGCATTTTTTCATGGATATTTTTCAAATCTCTCCGTTGCAATAGCCAATTTAAGAACATTCCTTAATAACAATCTCAACAAGATCTCTATCTCAATCTATTATAAAAAAAATTAACTTTATTGTGTCCTCCTATCCGATGAACTTTATTTACTCCCTTCTGATATACACTGAAAAAAATCCATACCAATGACACATTTAAAGGAAGAAATAACCTGTAACACAAAATACTTAAATAAGAATATAGAACAAAGTCCTCAAGAAAGCCAAGAAATCGAAAGTATCATGGAATGTTATGGAATCTGTCTCAAAATCTATAACGTGTTGTTATAGAGTACTTCCTGCAATAACAAATTGATATAAAAAGTTCTAAGAAATAAAACAAAAGTTTATGTTTTTTTTTTTAATTTATCCTAACAAAATCACAAGATTTTCAACTTGAATGATGCAATTATGGTAAGCCTTAGTTAGGTGTATATCGCATACTTGAATAATTCTTAAGCTAAAAATTACAACTTCATGCAAGTAGTAATTTTATGCTTATAAAAGCTGTCCCAAATCATAATTTTAGTTAAATTACAGTGATAGTTGACAAAAATCTGCTTTAAGAAGTGCAGTTCAAACCATTTCCCTTCTTAATAATTTTTAAGAATGAAATTATAAGTATCAAAATGGGAAATGAAGAAATAGATCTTTGAAAATTTACACAAACTGCTTATAAATGTATAGACTCGTTGGAAGAAATAGAATTTGTAGAATAGTATAAAATAATAATTGGAAAAGTAATAAATTTAAATATAACGGAATAATTAGAGAAGTTTAGTAAGGAAGCATAATGCACATTGCTAAATTTTAGGAAACCAGATTAACGCATTACATATTACTTTAAAAATGCTAAGTTTTTAATATTTTAAAACCTTTTAGCAACGATGCATTCGGAAAAAAATTCTGCAGCAGTGTATTTTTCTTGAAATATATTCCTACGTAATTACGCAGTAGTTCTGTGTTTAAAATATCATTTTACTTTATAATTATTAGCATTTAAGTTGCGTGTGTTTTTTTACCCAATGTCTGGGTACATCTTTGAGAATACTCCTATAACCAAAGCAGCGACAAAAATAAAAAAAGATAAGAATCTGCCATAAATAAAAATCTCAGATCAAATATGAATAAGATTCGAATAATTATATGCATATTTTTTGGAAATTTTTTCATTCACGATTAGAAACACTTGTGTGTTTGTGTGTGTGAATGCTTCTTTTACTCAATCTAAAACTTTAAAAATCTTCTTACAAAAGACAACTTTGTCTTCAAAAACCATTTTTTCTGTGAATGAATTAGCAACGTGTCAAAGTATTCCAAAATAAATCCTTCCCATCTCCAACTTCCTAATGACACTTGATTCCTTCTTTTTACCGATTCCTCGAAAATCAATTCATTTGAAAGACAACTTTTCAAGGATTCTCGAGCTTCCGACACATGGCCAGTGTCTAAATAACGACCGCCGTGACAAAGAACAAGGTCCTTCTGTAAAACTGCAAATCCGAAGAACTGTGGAAGGGTTTGCATACGGGTGACATCAAGCAGAAGACTCCGACAACCCCACAGACAACAAAGAGGGGGAAGGGAATGAAAAAAAAAGAACGCAATAAATAAAATTTTCTGAACAAATGCAACAAAAGATACAAAAAAAAAAAAGTAAAAGAAAGGAAGAGACGGGGAGAGAAATAGAAACTAAGGTTCATGAATAATTCAAGGTCCAACCTTCTATCTTCCCCGCCACAACCTTTCTATCTCATCGCTTGTACAGGGATTTCAATTCACCTCCCTTTTCGATCTGGGAAAAGTATAAAAAACAGCTAAATTTTAAAATAGTGAGTGTCCTAGTTTTTGGCATGCTTTAGATTTTGGATGGGATGTCTGCAGGGAGATTACAAGAATGAGAATCGAAGTGGCTTTCTTAAATTAACATAACATGGCGTCCTTTTTTATGAATCTTGGTAGACTGAACACCCAGAATTCTGTACAGATGGCTGGTTTTAACGCTTCGATTAGGAATGTTTGATGGATTCTGTATGAATTTTAATAGGCAATGCGAAAACACTAAATCAGACCTTACTCCTTTGATGAATGGATAACTATAGCTAGCATACTTTAAAGTTTGAAAACATTACTCCAGCGCATAAATGTAAATCTACCTTTCTAGGAAGATGGAAACAAACACTAGTTTAAATATATTGGTATGTATATGTACAAAGAGAGATGCACAAATGGAATTTTAAAAATGTCACTTGGATTTATATTTACAGTAATATATTTGTTGAAAGAATGGAAAACATTACCATAGTGTCTTGCGTAGGATATTCAAAGTACGATTAGATTTATATGTATAATTTTTTAGAAAGTTTATACATTATTATATAGAATTTATTAATTTCATAGAATTATTTTGGGAAAAAAAGGTTTTCAAACACTTTCTATATCTAAATACGCAGATGAAATTTTAAAAAAATGTCGCTTAATTTTCTTTTTGAAGCAATATATTTCCTTAAAGTAGAGAAAATATTATCCTAGTGTTCAGCATACATTGTTGAATGCAGATTGGAGCGATAATAATACTTTAAGAAACACACACACACAAACACATTTTACATTAGTAATATGTTTTAATTACATGGAAATATTTGAAAACACATTTTTTAAATATTGTACGAATCTAAATGAACATATGGCTGGTATAAGGAACTAAAATCGACAAATGTTAATTTTATTTATAAATATTTTATTATACATAATTTTAACATTCCTGAAACTAAGTAAACAATTTTTTAATTCTTTTTACAGAGAATTATTTATAAAAATAATACTATCTACCGTCTAACGGATGTTGCATTTTTATTTTTCCTATTAATTTGCATTTAAATAATACTGTTTGAAAAATGGAGAAAGACATAATGAATAATATTGAGATTCAATTTTTGGCTTGAATTTTAAATGGATTGTAATATTCACAGTTAAAAATTTTATTCAAAGAAAATTCTTTTTCAGTTTGAAATAAAATAAATGATTTACACTTTTTGAAAAAATATTCGAGTATATGCTTTCAAATTTAAATAATGCCTCGAAAAAGCAGTTAGACAATAAAGCTATTTGTAAAAACAGATGGTTGTCAAAATAATGGAAACACCTGTAAATAAAAGCGACATTTTTGAGTGCGCTTTTAAGCATCAAAATATAATTATAGCTGCGTTCTTTTTATAAATAGAAATGTAAGTGTTCTTGTGGCATGTGGCAGCTTTATTGAAGTTTTGTAAGTCTTGTGAATTTTTTTCAAAAGGGAGCATAAAATGCCGGGCCTTTCACATTTTCAAAGAGTCCAAATTGTAGGAACTCGTCTAGATAGAGCAAGTGTGACTAAAATATCCCAACTTTTAGGCGTTGTTAGGGAAACGGTCCTAAAATCATGAAAATATACACAAGACAAATTCGGCAAAGCAAAACAGTGGATAGTAAAAAAGCTCATTGGTAGAAAACGACAGGTACTAAAGTGGATAGTAATGACTAAAAAGATATAACAACTGCAACAAAATTGATCGTAGAGCTCAATTACTATCTGCATTCTCCAGTGTCAGTGATTACATTGAAAAGGAACTTTCACTAAAACAGAACATTTTCGGCAGAGCAGCAGTTCCCGAACCATATTTCACAAACGTTAATACCAAACGTCGTATACAGTGATATTACACTCACAAACCTGGTTGATTGATAAATGGAAGAAAGTAATACTTCCTCTACAACAGGAAGGGTGCACGTTTGGAGGACACCTGCACAAACGTGTGATCGTAATAGTTTCCTCCCAACTGTCAAGCCTCAGTGGATGGCAGTCAATGTTTGAGTATCTGGACTGATACACAGTCCTCAATCCCATATTATAAAGTCTGTGATGTTGGGCTTGGCTTTCGTTGATTTTTCAGTCTGCGATGTAGCATGCAGGCTATTGGCTGTGACGATGGAATCCGGGAGGAGGGGCTTACGGTTTTCTTCATGAGATAGAAAGCTTATGCATTGCTGAGAGCTATGTGGGTGCTCTCTCATTGGTTGGAGGTGGAAGTGAATATAGCCTCTGGCTGGCTGCCCATGGGGGACAGGTACAATAACTGTCAAGCCTCGAAGTGGATCTGTCATGATATGGACAGTCGTGTCGTGGTTTTCTGCTGACCCAATGGTAACCATGAATGGAAGGATCATGGGAGAAGTATAGGGAAATGTGTTGTGCCATCACTATTACTTATTACTTGCAAGTGGCGCCGCCACATTGTAAATAGACTCCGCTATTGTAACATTGCAACTAGACACCACTATTTTTATCTGAATTGTTTCTATATATGTTGCTCGTGCTGGGTGCGAGTTTGATAATTACCACTTTTTTTATTTTACTGTTTTGTATATATGCTTTTGTTAATTTAATAAACCGAGCTGATCACCACAGCCAAATCGCCGACATGTTACTCCGCAGACTGAAAAAACCAACGAAGTCAAGTCCTGCATCACAGACATCATGATATGGGATTGAGGACTGTTTATCAGTCCAGGTACCCAAAAATAGACTGTCATCCACTGTCATCCATAAACCGAGCTGTGCTTATCAGCCCAGGTTGCGTGCTTTGACTAAGTATGTCCCACATTTGGTGACCTGGATGTGATATGAACAAGGCTGCCGGATCCTCACTTCCTCTTCTGGCTTCGATGATCGCAATTGCTGCTCGGATCTCAAGGCTTCGATCATCCTAAGCAACTCAACTTTTTTTCGAGCCTAAACTATTTTTCCCCAGGTGGGTGACGTGGCGCCATCTCTATTACTTGCAAGCGGTGCCGCCACATTGTAAATGGACTACACTATTGTAATATTACAAATAGACACCACTGTTTTTATCTGAATTGTTTTTATATATATTGCTCGTGTTGAGTGTGAGTTTGATAGTTACCACTATTTTAATTTTACTGTTTTGTATATATGTTTGTGTTAATTCAATAAACCGAACCATACTTGTCCGGCTTGGTTGCATGCTTTGACTAAGTATGGTGATTGCCATGTCCCCACAAATGTTAGCTCACGTGGTCTATCCTATAACGCAAACTTTGTTTCCTACAAGAGATAGAATTTTCCAGGATGATTGTTGCGACGCCATTAATTTATTCATGTACTTTCCCTGATCACGCTCGTGGCATCATAAGTATGACGTAAGGATTGAAGTGATGTCATGCGCGCCGGTCAGGGATTGGTTCTTGATTACATCACAAGATGTCAGATGTAGAATCAAGTGTATATATATGTAGCTCTTTCCTTGGAAACTGTAGGTTTTTTTGTGTGTCTCTGTGCTGTAAATAAAGATTTTTGTTCCAGTAACCGTCGCAAAGTATTATTTGCAGAACCTTGAGTAGTAACATTTGGCGTCCGCGACAGGATGTGTTATTGGAAAGTAGATAAATAGAATTAGATATGGATCTTAAAGCACAAAAGGCACAGAGACGAGTACTTAGGACTGCAGTTACCTTAAGCGCAAATAAGATAGAAAGTGAGCTAAAGAATGATGTAGTAGATTTACAGAAGATTTCGTTGCTGCAAGTGCAATTAAAAGACAAATATTTGAGATTAGAAGCGGCCCAAGAAGCAGTATCTGGAACTTTGCTACAATTAGAAGATAATGGAGAAGAATTCGAGACTGATTTCATTGATGCGGAAAGCTACCGTGAAAACTATTTAGAATATTACACTCGCATCGATAAGAAGTTGGGAGAGACTGTTATTTCTGAAGTTCCAGACACACCAAGAAAGTTTAAGCTACCGAAACTCGAACTGAGAAAATTCGGCGGAGACCCGAAGGAGTTCCTTTCGTTTTGGAGCCAGTTCCAAAAAATCCATGACGACGGGAGCATCCCAGATGAAGACGAGATGCAGTATCTTGTGGCTTCAGTTGAACCCAAATCGAAAGCGGAAAGACTCATTCTTAGTTTTCCGGCTACTGCAGCGAATTACCCGAAGGCAGTGGACCAATTGAAAGAGCGATTTGGAAGAGAAGATCTACTTGTCCAAATTTATGTTCGGGATCTTCTGACAATGGTTATGAAGAATGCTGTGTCCGGTAGAGCAAAAACGGAACTTTCAAGACTCTATGACGAGTTGGAGGGAAAGCTGAGAGCTCGGGAGAGCCTAGGACGAACGCAGGAAAGGTTTGGAGATTTCCTAGCCCCTCTGGTTGAGAGCTGCCTTCCCGAAGAAGTGCTAATGACGTGGGAACGGAACAGAAATCACCACGAACTATCCGACAACACTGCCGGAAAGTACATTCGCTCCTTAGAGAATCTAATGACTTTTCTCCGTCAAGAAGTGCAGGGTGAAGAGATGGTTGTGTTATCAAGAACTGGATTTACATTGAATAACGTTACCCGTAAAAAGGAATATGTTTGTACCCCTCTAAACGAGATTAGTGGAGATCCAGCAACTGCGGCAGCCCTGGTAAGTTTCAAATCCACTGACAATAAAGTTGCTTGTATTTTTTGTGATAAACCCCATCCCAGCCATAAATGTTTTTTAGCAAAGAAAATGTCTTTAGATGAGAAGTTAAAAATATTGTCTAAAAAGGGAGCTTGTTATTCATGTTTAACTAAATCAAATCATATCAGTAGGCAGTGTGACTTAAAATCTAAACTGAAGTGCAATTTCTGCTCTTTATCTCATTATAATATTATGTGTAGTAAAAAACTTGATAAACATTTAAGTGTTAAAAATTCTCCTTCCACTATTACTCTTTCTAATCAATGTAGCACAGATCGAACGGTTTATTTGCAGACTCTCTGTGTAATTGCGCGAGGTCGAGGTCGAGAAAGGCGCATAAGGATTATTTTAGATTCAGCTAGCCAGTATTCTCACGTGAGTGAAAGATTAATTGCGCACTTGGGATTAATACCGCATAGATATGAAAACATAATTCACTCCCTGTTTGGAGGAACGCAAACGAAGCCCAAGAAACATGGAGTTTATTCTATCGAGCTGACGGCTTTGAATGGAGATTACTCTTGTTGTTTAGAAGTTCTCTCTCAGAGGAAAAGATATGCGACAGTGTCCCGAAAATAACAGATGAGCAAATTCTAAATAATTTAAGAGAACTGAACATAGAGTTGCAGATTCATTTAGCGAAGATTTAGAAATTGATTTGTTAGTGGTTTCGAATGTGTTAGGTCGCATTTTAATGAAGAAATGTTGTGAGTTAGATTCCGGTTTAAGTGTGGTCGAGACTAAACTCGGAAATACAGTTATAGGAATGCTGGATGATGTATGCCATATTGATAGAAATGTTATGACAACACTTTCAATGTATGTAAGAAATTTTAAATTAACTGATCTCTGGAATCTCGAAAGTTTAGGCATTTCTAATCCAACACTAGAGGAAAGCAAACAAAATTCTTATGAAGACGCTTTAAATGATTTTCAGCAGAAGCTAACGATTCTTCATAATGGAAGGTATGAGTTACAGCTTCCGTGGAAACATGATCCAGTTAATTTACCTGATAATAAAGGTTTAACTTGGGCTAGACATGAGAAAGTTATCAAAAGGGCTGAAAGTAATGGCTTTCTCAGAGAGTATCAAAAAGTTTTTGAGGATTGGGAAAATTTGGGGATTATTGAAATTGTACCGGAAGAGGATGTGAAAGCGGTTAAATGTCATTATTTGGCGCATAGGCTTGTAATAAAACTGCAAAGTGAAACCACAAAGTACCGTCCCTGTTTTGACGGGTCGGCTTGTGAAAATGGTAAACCTTCATTAAACCAATGCTTATATAAAGGCATAAATCTTTTAGAAGTAATACCCGATATTTTAGATAGGTTTAGACTTTACCCTATAGGATTAAGTGCAGATATAGAGAAAGCGTTTTTAATGTTATCAGTTCATCCAAAAGATAGAGACTATCTTCGATTCTTTTATCCTAGTAAAGAAGAATTGGTGTATAGGCATTGTCGAATTGTTTTTGGTTTAAATTCTTCCCCTTTCCTATTAAACGCATCCATAAAACATCTATTAGATAACGCACCTCTTGAATACTGTAATGTTGTAGAGAAATTAAAAAGTTCATTTTACGTTGACAATTGTTTATCTGGTGTAAATAATGTAAAGGAACAAGAAAATTTTATTGATATAGCTTCAAAATTATTGTCAAAAGGCTGTTTTAACTTGCGAGGTTGGCAAAGCAATGTAGCAAGTAAATATGTTTCTCAGCATACAGGAGAGGCGTCAGTTTTAGGCATGTTATGTAATTTAGACAAAGATACTCTGAGATGTAATATAAATTTTGAAATCTTAACGTGTGAAACAAAAATTACGAAAAGGTTCATTTTATCAACGGTGCAAAAGGTTTTTGACGCAAACGGGTTGTTATCTCCAGCTACATTGCCTCCCAAATTATTATTGCAAGAAACTTGGAAGTTAAAACTGCCTTGGGATTCAGAATTACCTAAAAATATTGTTAATAAAATTTATGAAATGGTCAAATGAAATGTATTTGTTAAAAGAAGTTACTGTGCCTCGTTATATTGCCATAAATGAAACCTCTGAACTCCATATTTTTGTTGATGCATCTAAAAGCTCATATGGTGCATGTGTGTTTGTTCGAACTGTTGTAGAAAATGATGTAAAAGTTACACTTTTACGTTCTAAGGCTAGAGTAGCCCCCTTGAAATCTCTTACCATTCCTAGATTAGAATTAATGTCATGTTGCCTCGGAGCTAGGCTTGCAAATTCAATTATACGTGCTTTAAATCTACCAGGAATAAAGGTAATTTACTGGTCTGATTCAGAAGTGGCTCTTTGGTGGATAAGAGAACGAGGAAATTGGTCCGTGTTTGTGGCCAACCGGGTAAAAGAAATTAGAGAACTTACCCAATTTCAGTCGTGGAGGCATGTTCCAAGTAATATGAATATAGCAGATTTGTTATCTCGAGGATGTACCCCCCAAAAGATGTTAGATTCTAAATGGTGGGAGGGACCTCGATGGTTAAGAAATAGGGAACAGTGGCCTGCCAATGAAATTAATTGTGAACCTAAGGATGTTATTTTGGAAAAAAGGAAGTCTGAATTAGTTAATGTAAATATTTCTGAGGAATTGGTCCCGTGGTATGCTGTACGATTTTCTAAATACAATTCAATAGTTCGTTTAATGGGCTGGATTTTAAGATTTATTAATAATTCTAGGGTTCATGTTGAGGAAAGAGAACTTTCCGAACTATCGTCGGATGATATAGAAAATGCTGAAAGGGTGTTAATTCGGTTAGTACAAGATAAGATGTTTCCTAATTTGAAATCAATACCCATTGTAAATGTCTTTAAAGATAATGAAGGAATCATTAGAGTTAAAACTAAAATAACTGAGAGAAAAGATGATCCAAATTTTATTGCTCTATTTTGATGCCTAGTAAATGCCTTTTAACCACAAGATTAATTGAGTATTACCATCTAAAACATTGCCACGCTGGGGTTCAAATTTTTATGTCTATACTGCGTGAAAAATTCTGGATAATGAAAACACGAAAAACGGTCAGGGAAGTAGTTATGAAGTGTGTCCCCTGTCGTCGGTATAGCTCTAACTCTCCTATGAGTGAACCTGTGAGTCTGCCTGCGGATCGTGTTAAAGATGCTAACGCGTTCGACATTACAGGTATTGATTTGGCTGGACCTCTTTTTACTAGAGATGGAGGTAAGGTGTGGATAGTGCTTTACACTTGTGCCATTTATCGAGCGATACATCTAGAGCTAGTGAGTTCATTGTCTACTGAGTGTTTCATGCTTTCTTTAAGACGGTTTATTGCACGTCGTACTAGACCAGAAACTATATATACAGATAACGGAACTAATTTTGTCGGCACTAATAGTGAATTGAAAAATCTAGATTGGGATAAAATAATGAAAGACCTATATTAAAGCTATTAAATGGAAGTTCAATCCCCCAACTGCCGCTTGGTGGGGAGGTTGGTGGGAGAGATTAGTACGAGTAATTAAAGAATTATTGAAGCGTACTTTAGGTATGGCAATTTTAACATATGAAGAACTTTTAACTGTTCTATGTGATTGTGAAGCGGTGGTTAATTCTCGTCTATTAACCTATGTCTCGGAAGATCCGAATGATTTAATACCATTGACACCTAGTTTGTTTTTAAACGGGAAATCTTCATATGACACCGTAGATTTAGATTTAAGTGAATTCTCCAAGTTTTAGAAAAGAATAAAATATCGTAGAAAACTGATCCATGATTTTAGATCACGTTTTAGGAAAGAATATCTTGGTCAACTACGACAAAAACGACCAGGAAAGCCGGGTCATGATTTCAAAGTTGGTGATGTCGTGATGATTGAAGAGCCATCCAAGAAGCGTGTGTATTGGCCTTTAGGAAAAGTAATAAGTCTGCTTCCAGGTAGAGATGGTAAAGTTCGTACCTTGAAATTAAAATGTAAGAACTCTGAACTGATTCGTCCAATTCAAAGAGTTTATCCACTCGAAGTGCCATTTATAAATAATGAAATTGTAAAAATTGATGGCGTTCCGACATCTAGTGTTAATGAAGATAAATTAACCAGTAATGCTGTCATAAAAAATAAAGTCACTAGATCAGGTAGATTAGTTAAGATACCTGAAAGACTTGGATTATTTAATGAAGTTTTATATGCTTTTGAGTGATATCAATACACTCAAAAGGGTGGGAGGATGTTGCGACGCCATTAATTTATTCATGTACTTTCCCTGATCACGCTCGTGGCATCATAAGTATGACGTAAGGATTGAAGTGATGTCATGCGCGCCGGTCAGGGATTGGTTCTTGATTACATCACAAGATGTCAGATGTAGAATCAAGTGTATATATATGTGTAGCTCTTTCCTTGGAAACTGTAGGTTTTTTGTGTGTCTCTGTGCTGTGCTGTAAATAAAGATTTTTGTTCCAGTAACCGTCGCAAAGTATTATTTGCAGAACCTTGAGTAGTAACAATGATAATGCACTTATCCATGGAGCGAGACTTTTCCATTTTGTTTTAAAGAACACAAGGGTGAAGTTAAACAGCTACTTTGATCCCCACAGTCACCCTACCTCGAAATAGTTGAGCCATTATGGTACTTTTTTAGAGCATTCAATACGGAATCGATAACCTCCACTGCGGCATCTCTTCCAGAACTTTCCCAATATCTCCATACAGAATGGTACACCAGTGCTTCTGAAAATTTCAATAAGTGCGACCTAATTTTCAATCATAATTTTCATCACGCCAACCTCCATATAATAATTATGAATTGATTTAAAAAAAATAACGCACTTTTTGATGCTAAAGCTACAATATGACTTTAATTAAAAATATCGTATAAATGATCAAGTTAGATATTTTTTAAATATTGTGTAAAATTTTGCATATGACAAATCAATGGGAGTCGCTGGTAATTATTAATCTTGTTCTTAACTTAGTATTGATAAATTATAATTATCAAATACATTGTGCAATGCAGATGCATTTTTTTGTAAGTCTATTATATATCAATGTATTTTATTTTTTATTATGTCAGAATGCATTTTGTTTTGCTTCCGTTCACTAAATTTGCAGTTTTTTAAATCTTTTATTTTCGACTTTGACTTTTTATAACATTATCACGCCTCCCAAGTGGAACGGGGGGTTGCCTCACAGTTTGAGAAACGCCGTGGTACACTATTCCTCTAAACAATATTCAACACTTGTATGAATTGTTTCCTAGTCGAATCCAAGCTGTATTACAAGTCAAAGGCGGTCCTACACCATAATAATATGAAATTCTTTATTAATGTAAGGTGTGTTTCCTTTATTTTGATAACCACAAGTACATACCTAAACTTTTAAATTTCAAAATTTCGACAAGAGTATGGATAGTTTCAAAAAAGTATGGATATATCCCTGAACTATGCAGACACCGTTACCCTAATGGTTAAACTCGCTAGTGTGGAAGACAGAATCGGTTGTACTTATTCTTGTTTCGTAAAAAAGATTGAAGAAATTGGGTAGATTTATAAATACAGAGTGTAAATAATTATTCAGCTTTTCACTTTCAACAATACTGTAGATTTTGATGCATGGCCCAACGTGTAGAGGGACTGATGACATTAAGTCTTTCACGAGTTAAAATTCCTTACGCAGGTGTGGTGTGGAAGTATGGAGAGTAGTATGTCAGCTCATGTGTAGTCTTTATTGTGACTCAGAATTACGAAATGCATCGCCAATAACCTTCGAGTTATTTTTGAAAGCGTTGTTCTGATTTAATAATATTTTCAGCGAGTGAATTATTTTAGTAACTCATTTTATATGAACATTTTATGACACCTGAAAAAATATTTTTATGTAAATTTTTTTAAAGAAATACCTCAAACATACACAGTACATTAGCAGTATTATTCACAATATTATTTAGAATGAAACTAAAATTGATTGTACAACATATTTGATGTTAATATATGGTTATATGGCTCTGCCCAATGGATTTTCAATTGAATCGCATTTAATATTATTAGAGATTTATTGAAGATAATTATAATACTTCTATACAATTCATTGTTTAGTATCATAAACCTTTTGGCGAGTAATGAACAAGCTAAATCATAGGTTCTAATAGTTTTTCCACAGAAGATCATCGTGCTAAGAACATTCTACAATATTAAAAACGACGACGAAAACTTAAAAATGACTCATGTTATTTATTTAGATGCATGAATGAGAGAGATTTTATTACTTTTAGCAATAAAGTAGAGTATGTTCTTCGTTTTAATTATTATCCGCAATATTTGAAAAAACCGATTACAATTTTCAGCTAGCAAACTTTTTGACATTCAGTTAAAAGTAGAGAATAACTTGCTAAAAAATAATATTTCCTATATAAAAGAGACTCTTTTAAGTTCACCATTATAATTATACGATTCTGGAAAAGCAACCTACACGCATCTATTTTTAGAAATATTATTCTAAATTATATAAAAAGCAAATAAGGATTTAGTTTATGACATTGATTGAAAAGTTAAAAACTGTAAGAAATTCTATCAATATTGACTTTGATTACAACTATTTAGATAAATAGATAAATTCGTTTTTAAATATATTTCAATTTAATTTTATCTTAACAAAAAATTTTATTTCTATTTTTAAACTATCTTACATTTTGATTAGTTATAAAAAATTATCTAGGTGGTGCCTATGTTTTTAGTTCATCGTATGACTCATGTCTTATAGCACTATTCGCTCGTAGTAGCAAGCAATTTTAAAATATTGGTTAGCACAAATTTAGGTAGGGCTTTTTTAAAACTTTATTTTAAATTTAAATTATATAATTATCTCTTTCATAGGAAAATCATATTTACATCATCCATCCATTATTTTTATATTTTATTGGTTTTCTGTTCGTTCCATATGTAATCTTATGTCTAATTTTCAATAGTGTTCTCTTGTACTATTATGTAGAAACGTTCTGCTGAAGGGGAGGATTAGGATCGTACAAAATAATGCTTAACCCTATATCACTGTCCTAAATCAGTGACAGTCTTAAAAATTATTATGGTTATTCAATTTAGTCCAATGAGACTCTTGATATTGTATTTTCTTGAAAGTTCCATGTTTCACGTTCTTGATAGCTCTTCTAATAGTTTAGCTCCTATTTGTTTTGGGATTTATTAGTTATACATTTTGATTTTATTGTTATTATGTATAGAGAGAGTGGCTCGTCAAAGATAGGTAAAACTTTAAGGGGTGATACTACACATCCATACATTGGCGAAGCTAGTTCTGAGTGATCCCTGTTAAAAAATTCCTTTGCGGCTCTTATACGGTTGATAAGGCGGTAGCTAAGCCCTTGCTGATTTTGCCCTTTGAATTAAGAAACAAAAGAAAAATATGCACTAATAAAATAATTTGTGTGCGGATTCGGTGAAGCTAATAAAAAAAAATTAAAAACTCAGATACGTAAAATTTGACACTCTGAAATTATGAGCTAAAATAATTTTTACCTCGAAATAATTTAATTTCTTTTCAAATTTTTAAGTACTATTTTGAAGCAATTTTCCTCAGCTCAAGTGCTAAGACATCATACTACATAAAAATTATTTCAAAATGCGTCACACTATCCCTCATATATTTTTTAAAAGATCTAACTATATTTTTCACCTATCATTACATTTATTTAAGATTGTACTTATTTATTTGTTCATGCTTTGTGGCAAATTACAATAGTTTCAGAAATGAATTAGAGTTAAAAAAGGTAGCTTTGAATAGTTGTATTTTTAGACTTGTCAAAATGGTTTGAGTGTTTACAGTTCTACTTTTGCATTTATGATGTAATTTGATTAAAACTATATAGACGATTTTTCCCTTTCTAAAAAAATTTTAAATTTTGGCTCAATTTATCTCTTTTGAAAAGTTTTTTTTAGCGTAAATTAATATTCAGGTTTTAATTACTGTTTCAGTATATGCCTTCATTCTATTTATGATAGTTTGATCATAGATAAAAGTCTATTTTATTTTTTTCTGATAGTTTTTTTATTTCAATTAATGTGAATGTTATTTTATTTTGAGTGTTTTTAAGTTAGTTGATATGAATTATTTGTTTTCCATAGTTTTTAATTTAGGATTCTATTCTATATTACATAAAGTTATGATATATTCAATAGAACAATAATATATAAACATGGTTCCAATAAGAAAAAATGTAATTTTTAATTAGATTTTTAAAACGCTAAATGCTAGTTACAAGAAAATATAATTAATAAAAGTAAAAGAATATGTATACATATTTCTATTTAAAAAAAGAAACATTTTATAGCCTTATTTCGTTACGTGTTGTTATTGTTACTACGTCATTATAGACCGTATTATTTAGTTATTTTAACAAAGCAAACAAAAATACATCTGGGCTGTGGGTAGCCTAGTGGTTAGAGCATCGGACTAAAGACCGGAAGGCCTGGGTTCAATGCTACCAAAAACCCTCCAAGTACACACTCAGTACGTGCTCGTTAAATCAAAGGGTCCGAAAGTCTTTTGGGCTGAAATCACGAGTGCAGGGGACTGGAGAATATTTCCCTCCACTTCAGCTCCATGCCTAAATTGTAGAGAGGGAAATCGATGGTGTCGTCATCTGTGGTAAAGATCTATCGTCCCTTCGGGAATTTCACCGCGCTAAATCGTACCTGTATGGTGCTCAAGGCTAAGGCCAACGACATATTACGAAATGATTTGACTTTCAATAAACTAGTTTGTTGCATTTTCTCTTGGTAATTTTATATCGTTTGAAAAAAAAGATCGATGTTTTTTATTACCGTAATTTTCGGTAGTAATTTACGGTAAAATTAAACATAAACCAATTAAAAAAGATCAGAGTTCTTGTTTTTGCTTAGTACATGGATGGAATAAAACAAAAATAAGTCAGATCTATATAACATTTGGAAACTGGAAAAGTTCGATAAAAGTTTGCTCCAAAAAATTTTACAAAATGAAAACTGTTTAATAATTGCTATTGTATCAGAAATATGATTATCATACAAGAGTAAATGAAAAGTTAAAAATCATCCAGTATAATAGGAGTAAAATATGAGAAATTTAGATTGGAAAAAAAATCAATGTCAATTTTTTTAAAAAAAAAAAGCTGTAATTTCATTGAATAAACAAAATAGAGAAACATTTAAATAAAATATGTAATTAATACGCAAAATAGTTTTCTCATTTTTCTATTTAAATAACTGTTTTTAATTAAATCAAATACAAGGAAAAACTTTATATATGCAAAATATCTTTTAGGAAAATAGTATCTATTCTTTATTTGAAATTAATTGGATTGTTGCTTTAAAGTTTTGATTAAACTTTCTTACATGGAAGTTCAACGAAAGGTATATATACGTATTCCTATTTATTATCAAAAATTTATATTTATTTTTATTTAATAAATTGTTTTATTTTTACAATAGCCCCAATTTTTCTGTTAAACTTTTTATAACTCGAAATTCGTCACTTGATAATGGCTCAAGATTATGAGGTCCGTCGCCAATAGCCCCCGTGCAGCTTTATAATGCGAAATTAATATAACCTCTCTCTCTCACTCACTGAAAATACAGAATGTTTTGTTATACAAATATTATTCACATTTCTTCTGTTGGGAACTATATTTTCCCCTTACAATTTAGCCTACAGGTAAAATTAGTCATTTCAATATTTTCATGGGGTCTTCCGTGTGGAAGGTATGCATAGGCGGATCCAGAATCGGTTCTAAAATTGGATTCTGTGTGTATCTTCTTCCTGGAAATCCAAAAAAAATTTTTTTATTTTCAAACTTAAACATTTTAATGCCGTTTTCCAGGCGGAAATATCTGATATAGATTTCTCGGTCTGGAGGGTAGTGTATAATACTACGAAAATCTATATTTTTTTTCTATAGCCTATCTTTTCTGTTTATTTATTTTCAAATAATTTTAATAAATCCCAATTTCTAACTGACATCAAAATCCTTTTATTGATGCATGGTGAATTTCTTAAATTCATTCTGGATTGAGACACATGATACTGACTTAATTCAACATTTCTCAAACTGTGTGGGCCCTCCTAGGAGGACGTGAAATGTCTATGGGGGAGGGGCGAGCATATAGAAAAGTCAAAAACAAAAAAGTAATTAAAAAAATTATTAATTTACTAAAACAAATAAAATACAGTCTGACACAGTAAAATATAAACTGCTGTTTGTAAAAAAATGTAACACCATGAATGAATCATCAGAATTAAATGAAATTTAATGCACAAATGCCTTGTTTTAGTACAAATAAATGACGAAATTTTCAAAGCAAAAAAAATTAAGTGTCCGAAATCAGTATTTGGTGTAGCCACCACGCGCTGCAATAAGTGCTGCTTACGACGTGGCATTGAGTCAAAGAGATTTTGAATGTCTGCTTGTCGAAGAGAATTCCATATTGCTTCTATGCGCAGCAAAAGTTCGTCTTTTGAAGCTGCGGGACGTAGATCACGAGCAAGACGCCGACCAACCAAATCCCACACGTGCTCAATAGACAACATATCCGGCGAATAAGCAGGCCAAGGAAAAAGTTGCATGTATTGGGCTAAACAGAAGTCTCGAACAGTCTTTGCAACATGTGGGCGTGCATTATCCTGCTGAGAGATAGCTCCAGGGGTGTCTTAAAGGAAGGGAAGAGGCCACTATGTCGTTCGATAACGTAATCTGGAAGGTAGCGTTCCCCGGCATAGCGTCTAACACAAATGCGGCCATCATAGTCCCACAAATTGAAGCGTGATTCATCTGAAAAGACAACTTGGTACCAATCAGATTGCCAAGCTCTGTGCTCAAGAGCCCATTGCAGACGCAGCCATCAATGGTTTGTTGTGACGGGAATTCTGTATAAAGGCACCCTTGCACGCAATCCACGGTGCAGCAGACGTCGACGAATTGATGAAGCCGACATTAGTACACCTGCATCAGTAGACCAACGTGCTGCCAATTGCCTGGATGAAGTTGTACGGTCATTCACTACCACGCGAAGCTTTTGTTGATCGCCGTGCCCTGGCGTCAACTTCCGTCATTCACTGCCAGTTTTTCGAGTAGTTCGGTGCTTGTCGGTTCACTGCTTCTAAACTTTCATCACTGTGGAACTGTTCCGCTGTACACGAGCTCCTATTTCGCGTTAGGAAATTCCTCCTTGTGTCTGATAATCTTCCCCCGTTCAAACTCCATAATCTGTTGGAATTTCTCCTGATTTCGTTGTGGAGGCATACTTAAGTCTCACTAAACGTTTGCCACTAACAAATAATCATTAACTATTTTCAACGTCTCACTACATCCCTCTATTTATACGCTTTAAGCATCAGTTCAAAAGGCTCTGAGCAAGGCTTGCATGCGCGGTGGCTCTGAAACTTTACAAATTTACGTAACATCCTATAATTGATATTTGCTGCATAGTTCATTAAATTGTGATGATTCCTTCATGATGTTGCATTTTTTACAAACAGTAGTGAACTTACCTACATAACTAGAATGAAGCAAAATGCAAAATGTACAAACATAATAATGATATTCACAAATATAATAACATCAAACGACACATTTTTTTACAAAACAATTCAAATGCTTTAAAAAATAAAACATTTTTATCTAAAGTTAGTGTGCTCGTTGTTATAATCATAGAAAATTTACTCTGCACTTAGTCAGCCAATACTGATTTCGGTACATCTTTACTAACTACTAATCTTTAGGCGGTCACCTAAAAATGTCCTGACAATTCACCGTTCGACCGCGATCGACTTAATTCTTAGCCCTGCTATAGAGTATAACATTTGTAAAACACCCAGTCATGATTTATTTCTTTTACATCGATAAGAGCTCAAATAACAGGTTCAAATAACAATATGTTTTATAGTTAATGTAACAAAACTAAGTAAAGAACAAGTTGAATAATTACCAGTGACCCCATGGGCTTATATATAAAATTAAGTACATAAATTAACACTGATCTTGATAACTTGTACGGTTTAGAAATAATCCCTTAACTGTGCCGTATAAGTTTCACGATTTGCTCCCCAAGCCTCTCGTGTGTATGTGATGTATTGGGGGTGGGGGGGGGAAATCCTTTGATATAAGTAAATCCTTCGCTAACACTGTCAAGGTTCTTTTATTGCATTCCAAAGCTTCATAATAATTTTATGGTTAGCAGTGAGCAGAAAATATTGCACTTCGGAAAGACGTATATACATGTCTGGGCATTTAACGAACCGGTTGAGCGAAAAGTATGTATACGACGGTGGCACTTAATCCTTTCGCGGGCAGTGGCTAATAGGTCTAGCCACATATTAAAAAAATTTTCTCCCAGCAAATGGTGAATATATATTCTATCCAAATGCGTTAATTGAAGCTAAACCCATAAAAATCAATACAGATGGCAGGACGATACTTTTTTTGCATTTCATGTCCTCTGATCGGTAGTTAAAAACAGTTTTTCTCGGTGTAAATCTACAAATTGTATTTTGATTACTATAAATAAAATTTCTGATCTTTGAAAAAAAATTCGTAATGTCTTAAGTATACTTCTTTCTCATCTGAATGAGTTAAGCAAATGTGTAATTAAAAAAAGTTTTTATTTAGGTTTTTGGAAAGCTTTTATATGTGAACCGAGGCTCTATCCACTGCCCACTTAGAACAGAAAGATAACCTAGAAATTTTCTCTTTTCCTCCACTCGAGAGAGAGCACTTAGAATCATGTGAGAATGCTGGGGGTCGGAATAATAAACAAACTTTTTTTACAATATGTGGTACAAGATTCTCGGGTTCGAAAATCTTTCAATACAGTTTTTCTGCTTGGAGAAAACGTTTGCTTATTATAAAGTTCTGCAGTAAATAGCTCATCTCATTTCTGAAATAAATAATTTAAATTCTCAAAAATAGTACTTTATTTCTAACGTTTACACTAAAATTAAATAAAATATAAATTGTGGATGTGTACCAATTTCAATGCATATTCTTAGTATTCTATATATATTTTAAGTAAGTATATTCTATGTTGTACAATTATTCTATTATTATTTAATTACACTTATAATTTGTATTTAATTGTTATTGAAATAGTTGTGACAAATCTATACGGAACTTTATCACTAACCTTCTGAGTCGTCTTTTTTAGGGAAATTTAATTCCCTACCTATTTCCAATCAACTCCAAAGAGAGGACAGGATTCCTTGTTATATGCAGATTAAATAAAGTATTTTGAAACGGAATCGTAAAAGCAGTAGGAGAGAGAGTGAAGCAGAAAGTTATAATAGTGAAGTTAGATTTATAATTGAAGATTTCTTGGTGGATAATTTAATCTCAGGAAGAGTTGAGATTCCGTGTGGTAAATATTGATTTATAATTAAAGTCTCATTAAGACTTTATATTAGGAGTGAGATTAAAGTTAAATGTTCAATAGGAACATTATTGATTATAATTCTGGGATCTCTTATCGCGGTAATCTCTGCGTGATCGATATTCTAATTGTTAATTAATTAGATCATTAAATATTTAAGAGAAAATCTTTTAAACCTCATAAAGCTATTTAAATATATTTGTTAATAAGTCTTTGATACTATTTGGATAAGATAACTAAATAAAGTTATTTATAAAAATGGCTAATATATACTGGCTCTTATATGACTCCAACTTATTCTCGTTCTCAAAGTGAGGTCCAAGGGGACCTTCACAAATTTATTACACAAATGTTAATTTTTCATGAAAAGTTTATTGTAATATGATACATTATTTCTGTCCCGAAAAGTAAGTTAAATATCTTAAGTGGCAGTGACTATGTTGGAATTTGCATACGGTTATTTATCTTATAATTTTGGATGTATAATTTGTATGGCAACGATAAAACCGGATTGCTTTCGCTATTTATACTGGTGCATCTGTCACCATAGTTTAGAATGAATGTAGAAGTGAATGAATTGCGTCATTAAAGAAATGAACTGCTGAATGGTTGTTGGTATTTTATTCCTGGTACAGTATTAAGTCCGGAAGAATAAAAAATTGGAGGCACGGACGAGATTCTTCAAAGGAAGCAGATAAGTCAAATTTTATTATCTTGTATATATTAAAAAGAGAAGAACGTCTGATTTAAAATTGTATTGTGAAATTAAGATTTTGACTTATGAGTCAAATCTCTCAGTGAATTAGTTCTCTAAATACGTTAATTGTTACTTTATCAGAATGTCTGAAGAGAAAAAAATAGTCGATAAAAGTAGTAAGGGGGAGAGTTAAGGGTTCTTTAACTAGGTTAGAAAATGAAGCCGATGATTTAAATTTAAAGAAAATGAAATTCTTATTCGACTGCAAAGATTAGAAGTGTTAATTGTAGACATTGAAAGGTTAGATGCAAAACTAAGTGCAGAAGAATAAGAAATTGACGATTTTGAGAAAAGATATTTTAATTTAAAGGTGCAATTAAAGAATAAACTCGATACGATTGATGCATCTCATTCGATTAATGTTAGTGGGCAAAATATTTCTATTGATATACCAACAGAGCAATCAAATGCTAATTTTCGATTACCTAAACTAAACATACCATTATTCTCGGGTAAATTTGAAGACTGGATAAATTTTAAGGACTTGTTTGTAACTGCAGTTCATTCTCAAACTTCACTTGGTAACATTCAGAAGTTCCAGTATTTAAAAGGTTTGCTTTCAGATGAACCCGCATCTCTAATAAAACATATACCATTTTCTAATGAATCGTATGAAAAAGCTTGGGGAAAATTGATTGATAGATACGATAAAAAGAAGAAAATTGTTTACGCTTTAATTAAAACATTTTTAGATCAAAAGGGTATTTCTCAAGTAAATATGACAAATTTAAGAAATCTAGTATATACTAGTGACGAAGTGTTAAAGAGGATTAAAGGCTTTGGGAACTGAAGCAACAAACAGAGACCCTTGGTTAATTCAAATATTAATGCAAAAATTAGATACATAAACGAAAAGACTCTGGTCAGTTAAAACCGCCGAGAAGGAGTTTCCTACTTTAAAGGAATTTTTAGAGTTTTTAAATGTCAGATGTTTATCTCTGGAATTAATGACTTGTAATGATTCTGATACTAAAGTACCTACTAAGTCTAATTTTATTGCTGGTAAAATAATCCAGGATGTACAGTTGGCAAAATGTTTATTCGTACACTTAAAATTTTGTATGTTCTTCAAAAATAAATTAAGTAATATAACTAAAAGTTATTGAGATACATTTAAATTGTTTTAAAAAATAAGATTCTTTCACAATAAAAAATAAAACAAGAATTTATTTCAAATAAGTTAATCTTTTTTTAAAAAATTATACAAAAGATTAATTGTACACTTGTTTAGTAAACATTAACAAAACATATGCAAATATGTAATGAAATTTCAATACTTTGTAAACAGTTCATTGGCTTTTGTAACTGCTTCAAGACGCCTTGGCATTGACTCAATTAATTTCTTTGTGATTTCTGCGTCAATGGAGTTCCAAACTTCTTGAAGTTTTTCTTTTAAGTTTTCTTCACTTGTTACATTTTTTCCTGAACTTCAGTGTCCAAATGCATCCATAAATTTTCTATAGGATTAAGATCTGGAGATCGTGGAGGTGTTTCAAGTCACTTTGGAGCAAGATAAATCAACCAGGTCTTAGTAACTACAACGGTATACTTCGGGTCATTGTCTTGTTGGAATATAAAAGTGTTCTCCATGCTCAATTTCTTAGCACTATCTAACAAATTATGTTGCCACACATCGATATAAGCTAAAGCACATTCATTATATTGTCATATAATGTTACCCGCTCTATTATGAGATGCACATCTCCACACCATAACATTTCCGTGTTTTAAAGTGGGAAGTACATTTTTGGGTTCAAGAGGCTGTTTTATTTTTTCTCAAACTTTTTCGAATACTTGGTGGTGTAAAAATCTCAAACTTGCTCTCATCAGAAATAATAATCTTTTTCCAAAAATCCATGGGTTTATTTTTGTACTTCAGGGCAAACTCTAGACGTCTTTTCCTGTTTACTTCACTAATATAAGGTTTCTTTCTGGGGGTTCTGGCTTTCAGACCAGTGATGTGCAGCACATTTCTGACTGTCTGAGCAGGCACAGAAACGTTATATGATGACAGAAGTTCATTGGCAATATTTTGAGCTGATGTCATTGGTTTATTTGTTGCTGACCTTACAATCATTCGTTTAGCTCTTGAAGTCAACTTACTCGGACCACCAGGTTTGGCCTTATTTTCAACACTGCTGGTCTCTAAATATTTTTTTACGATGTAACCAACGGTTGTAAATGACAGTTTTAAAATTTTTCCTTTTTCCCGGAAAGATTTCCCCTCTTTATGGAGCTTTGTAATGTTTTCTCATATCTAATGAAATTTCTTTGGTTTTAAGAGCCATTTGCAAGATTATATCTGTAAATTTAAATATAATCTGATACTATATTTAAATATTATTGATAAACTAAGCAAAACGTATGAAAAACTAAGTTTAAACTAAAAAGTTTAGTCAAAACTTTTGTCATACTTACACCAAAAGAATTCTGTACAAATACTCTTTTTGCAACGATTTTTCACACTTTTCTAGGTTACAATTTACTTTTACCCTTAAAAAGAAAATTAACTTGCATACAACAATTAGACGCATTAAAGAAATACATGATTAATTCGCAACTAAAATATGGGTATTTATTTCATCATAAACGAAGGAAAAAGTGGTGTACAAATAATCCTTTTGTCTACTGTAGATCTGATAAGAATTGTTTAAAATGTTCAGGAGTACATAAGTCATTTAGATGCATGAAATTTAAAAATATGGATTTAATTGCTAGGAAGAACTTCGTAAAGAATCATTATCTTTGTTTTTTGTGTTTAAATAGTCACAAGCTTAAGGATTGCCCTAATAAAATTATTTAAAATACAAAATATTTTTCAAGGTAAACATAACTATCTTTTACATGAAGATTTTAATCGTTATAGTGCATTTTTTGTTAAATGTCAATGCCAATTGTAAACAAGATGCTGATAATACCCTTATAGGAAGTGTCGGTCAGCAAGAAATATCAAATATAGAATTAGGTGCAGTAAATACGACGCTTAACTCTAGTATTTCTGTAAATAATGCAAAATTTGTATCGTTTTTACCTACAGCAAAAGTTTTGCTATATGATAATGAAGGTGGTTCATTTTTATTTAGAGCGTTACTGGATAGTGGATCCGAATCTAGTTTCATTAGTGAAAATGCTATTAACATTTTGGGATTAAAGAGATGTAATGATAGATAATCTCTTAGCGGAATAATTGGAATTCAAGCAGGAACCACGCGTGGCTCTTTGTGTTTAAAGATCGGGTCAAGATTCTGCTAAGATCAGTTAACAATTAAAGTATATATATTAAACAAAGTTACGTCTCAAATCCCCGTTGAATGAGTTAATATAAAGGAGAATTGGATTATTTAGAGGGTATTCCTTTAGCGGATGAAGATTTCTCAAGACCATCGGAATGCGATGTTATTTTAGGTTCCGACTGTTTCTTTTCTATTTTGTGAAATGGCAAAATTACTGGGTCTAAGGGACAACCTATTGCTCAAAGCACAATCTTTGGCTGGGTTGTAGCAGGTAAAATTCAAGAAAATTGCAAATCTCCTTTTATGCAATCGCTTCTGATTGGAGTTGAAAATGAGTGTAATATTGATTCTATATTACAGCAGTTTTGGTAAACAGAAGAATTGCCTGTTGAAAAGATTTCATTATCAGAGGAGGAAGAATTTTGCGAAAATCACTTTAAAGCAACTTATAAAATTAATAATGAAGGTAGATTCGTGGTTAAGTTGCCTATTTATCGAAACATTAATCAGTTGGGAAATACAAGAGTGTTGGCAGTTTTCAGGTTATTGGCAATGGAAAATAAATTTAAATCCGATGCAGAACTTGAGTGGGAGTATAAGAATTTTATGTAAGAATATAAAAAATTAGGTCATATGTCGCCTAAGAAAGAACTAAATGGGAGAATATCTTTTCTTCCTCACCATGCTGTGCGAAGAAGGGATTGCATTAAAATTAAACTTAGGGTTGTGTTTGATGGGTCGTGCAAGTCTCCTAACTCTAATTCATTAACCTCTGTTTTAGGAGTTGGTCAAATTTTGCAACCAGATATTTTTACTCTTCTCGTAAGATTTAAAATAAATGAAATTGCTTTTACGGCTGACATAAAGCAAATGTATAGGCAAATTTTAATTGATCCGGAAGATCAAAACTTGCAAAAGATAGTTTGGAGGAAGTCGTTAGATTCTAATATTAAAGAATATAAGCTTTCGACAGTAACGTATGGTACTGCCTCTGCCCCATTTTTAGCTACTAGATGTTTACACCAAATATCATTAGACTGCAAACCCCAAATTCCTGAACTATCTAGTATAATTCAAAATTCGTTTATATGGACGATTTATTGTCAAGAGCATCGTCTAATAAGGAAGCAATCATTTTGATTCGAGCTTTAATTGAAGCTTTAGATGCTCTCTCGAGGATTCCACCTCAGAAAGTGGCGTTCTAATTCTCGAGATGTTTTAATCAATGTATCTAAAAATCTAGAATTTAATGAACCAAATGTAGAAATTCATCCTGAAAATTGCTCAAAGGCGTTACTTGGGATTCTAAAGAAGATAGGTTCATTTTCAATATAAATTTTAAATTTGAAGGAGAGATTACAAAAAGATCCTTTTTATCCCAATCAGCAAGACTTTTTGACCCTTTAGGTTTTCTTTCACCTCGCATGATATTAATTAAAATTTTCTATCAACAGTTATGGTTATTGAAGCTCAATTGGGATGAGGCTCTACCTGAGCACTTTGTACTTAAATGGAAAAAGTTTCAAATGGAATTTCAACAAGTTTGCCATTTATCAATTCCGAGATGGCTTCAAATTACAAATAAGAAAGTAACTCTTCATTGATTTTCAGATGCATCGGAAACAGCTTACGCTTGTGTCGTCTATGCGGCGCAAAGAGATCGGGAAACTACCAAAGTTGTGATGTTGGGCGGAAAAAGCAAAGTCGCTCCTCTCAAGCCCATATGTATTCCAAGACTAGAAATGAATGGAGCTTCATTATTGGCATGATATCTTGCAACTTTGTGTAATTTTTTAAAAGGATGATAATATTAATATTTATGCTTGGACTGATCCACAGGTTGTCTTGTCTTAGCTATCATCCCCTCCCAGAAACTGGTAGCCGTTTGTCGCGAATAGGACATCTGAAATACTGGACATCATACCTTGTAAGCAATGGCATTATGTTCCATCGAAAGAGAATCCAGCCGACCTTGGCTCCAGAGGCATGTCACCTAAAGATTTACCCGACTGCATCCTATGGTGGAAGGGATCTCAATGGCTATCTACTGAAGAAGCCTGGCCCAAGCAACCAACTGTGAAGGACAAAAGGGACATCGAAAAATCTGTTATAATAGAAACTAAAAGGACTTTTGCATTTTCTGTATATTGTAAAAATGATATTATTGATATGTTGTTTGACACACATTCATCATTTTCAAAGATAATTAATATTTTGGCATTTTGTCTTAGATTTATGCAGCATTACAAAGATGGTAAGAACAAAAAACGTTCCAGAGGTAAAATGAAACCTTTAACGACAAGTGAAATAATTGTTGCGAGTAATATGGTTGTATTATATGTGCAAAATGTATATTTTTATAGTGAAATTAAGTGCTTAAAGTTAAGGCAGTCATTGCCTAGAAAAAACCCGCTAGCAGATCTTTGTCCATTTATTGATGAGGACGGGTTGATCAGGGTGGGAGGTAGGCTTCAAAATGCACAATTACAGTATGATGCAAAGCATCCAATTATACTGCCAAATTGGCATAAACTAAGTAGTCTAATAGTAAATTATTACTATATTTTAAATTTATACGCAGGTGGTAATTTGTCAATGAGTACCTTACGCCAAAAGTACTGGATTGTAAATTTTAAAAGGTCATATCTACCCATCCAGGTAAGGAAGGAATAGTTCGGGTTGCCCCATTAAAAACATCAAAGACCGATTGTAAAGTTATGTATATTACCTGTGCATCAAGAATAAATTCTTGATGGGTGGGAGTTATGTTGGAATTTGCATATTGTTATTTATCTTATAATTTTGGATGTATAATTTATATGGCAACGGTAAAACCGGATTGCTCTCTCTATTTATACTGGTGCATCTGGCACCATAGTTTGGAATGAATGTAGAAGTTAATGAATTGCGACATTAAAGAAATGAACTGCTGAATGATTGTTGGTATTTTATTCCTTGTACATTATTAAGTCCGGAAGAATAAACAGACTATAACGTCTACCCACCACCCAGGAAAAAATCCTTGATTACATACTTTTTTTTGACTAAATAATGTTTATTGATGATGAGAACATTATATTTATCAAGTACTTTATCACAGAAATGTGTATTTTTACTTTGTGCCCGATAAAGGGTTAAGAGGTTAAAATCGTATTTGTGGCTTTAGCGTCAAAGTGTAGTAGTATTGAATTCAATGCATTGTTATTTGTTTTGAGGGGAAGAGGGGCATGGTGAATATTATGATTGAATTTTGGGCTACAAATATTGAAAATGTGAGAGAATTACTGTAATACAGTATTCTCTGAGCTTAAGATTTCCACGCTTGCATATTTTGCATGTTTTGTTGAGAGGCATCAACCCGTTCATTTACATATTTATTCTATTCACTCCCTCTTGTGTTGCAGTTTCTTTATCACTTGTTGTATTAAAATTAGAGTAAAGTTTAAATATTCTAAGGTAATAAAAATTATTTTTGAAATAAATTTTCTTTTTTTCTTTTGAAAAATTTATTTGCTTTAAAATTAACCATTGTTAAAAAAAATTTGCATTTTACTTTTAACTCTTCTTGGCGAAGTTTCAACAAATAGCTCATCTAATTGGGAAGGAAACTCAAATTATGAAATGATGCTTCTTGAAAGGAAACTTTCTCGAAGCAAATATTTGTTTTCTTCGTCAAAGGAGAAAAAAAAATACGTAACGAAAGAAATAACTGGACACGTATCTTTCTTTGACATGCAAATAAGTATTCCGGGAGATCCTAAAAACACTTATATTTTTCCATCTTACTCCGAAACAAACAAAGAGGAATTGTTATGACGTCTTTAGGAAAATTGTTCTCATTAGCATATTTTCTGACGCATAGTTTCTGTAAAAATCTATAAAACATACTATTTTTGCTTTCATAACAAGATGGTATTAAGTCTCTGAAAAATAAATAAAGATCTTTCGAGAAAAAAAAATTTAAATTTCCTCCCATTCTTCATTCTTGGCTTTTCTGCAGTGTCCATTATACAGTCATTGTTATTGTAAGAGGATCAAACGGCGCAACGAAGAATATTTTGAAAAGAAGGAAAAAAAAAGAAATAAAATACCAAATCCCATGAATATTTTGGATGACTCTCCCATGCACACACCCATTTCGTTCCAAGCGCCTTAACTGTTTGTCATTCATGTGGAGTTATGGAGCTCTAAAAATAAAAAAGGAAAAAAAGGAGAAGGAAAAAAAGGAGAAGAGGAGCGAAAGAGAAAAAGGAAGAAGAGTGGGAGCTAGGCAAAAAAAAAGTGCTATTTTCAACAGCTTCGGTTTTCGAAAAATAAGCTGATGAAATATTTATGAGATGATCTGAGAAACAAACACCAATGGTAGTTATCCATCTTCGTTGTTTTTCTTTTAAATTGCCGAAATATGCAAAACAGGTGAAATAAATGCTTTGAAAAGAAGAAACGTAGTTTCTCAAATTTTCATCTGTGCTTTCGGTGAGTTCTAATCGATCTACATTAATGACGGCCAGCAGTGCTAATTCGTTTGTCGGATGGAATGGTTGGGAATTTTTTAAAAGATTTATGTACTCCAATATTTTTGAAGAATATATCATAACCAATATACTTCATTAGTGGTGCTTTTGATGAAGTAGAAACATTTTTATGCATAAGTAAACATCTGTAAGAATATTTCCATAATTTGAAAACTTAAAATTTTCATGCACATGTATTTAGCATTTTTACCTTTAAATTAGCAGTAAATATTGCTGATCGAATAGTTTGAAATAACAATTATGAAAAAAAATTATTTCTGCTTTGTGGAAGTTATGTGAGGGGTTTGTAGGATTAGGTGTCTACCGCAATTGAGATTATGCAATAAAACTACAAGTTTCAACCATTAATATCTCGTGTGTTATTATAATTGCCATACCAATGTATAATGTAATGTCTACTCGTTCTGTTAAAAACTCAACATAAATAAGTAGCCAGATGGAAAAATCAACAAACGATATATTTATTTTGAATTGATGCCAGTAATACTGAGAAAGAGAGCAACATCAGCTCATGGTGTGATACATGGAAGATCGCTTCTAAATACAGAGTCAGTAACAGTAAGAGGATAATCTCCATTCCGTTTTAACCTCTTAACGGACATACAGCTAAAATACAATTTTCTGTCATAAAGTACTTGATAAATGCAATGTTCTCATCCTCTGTAAACGTTATTTAGTCACAAAAAATATCTGATCGAGGGTTTTTTCCTGGGTGGTGGCTAGAAGTTATAATCACTGCGAACTTAAGACATTTAACTTGCCTTTCGGGACAGAAATAATGAATCATATCACAATAAACTTTTAATGAAAAATTAACATTTATGCTGACAACGATTTCAATAACAATTAAATACGAAATATAAGTGTAATTAAGTAATAATAGAATAATTGTACAGCATAGAATAATTACTTAGAATATATATAGAATACTTAGAATATATATATAATACTTAG